>VWZZ01005321.1:32011-61137 GCA_013399095.1 Psophia crepitans | reverse complement strand
AGACATTCAAAACCCGACTGGACGTGTTCCTGAGTGATGTGCTCTAGGTGGCCCTGCCTTGGCGGGGGGGGTTGGACTAGGTGATCTTTCGAGGTCCCTTCCAACCCTTGTGATTCTGTGATTCTGTGAAGGTTAGAACTAAAGGCAGTCTGCAGCATCTTGAAAGAACTAGCAAAACCAAGTTTGTCTGGGGACTCAGATTCAAAAATCCTTCTGTTCTAATCTTCACAGGTGGAAGAAAAATACTCTAGGAATCACATCAGTATAAACACGTCCTCTCTGGGACTTTTGCTGTAGCTGTGCTTTAGGTTCCTATGGCACATTGAAACTTGAAGTGCCAAATTCAATTTGCCTGAAGTGACAAGACACCTTTAGCAATGTTTTATAGTCCTACCAGATGTATAACACCCCGAATTTGTATTTCATTCTGGATAGCCTACCAACAATTCTCTGTCCTAAAATATAAATAGCAAATGTACCCTTTTCAGAGATATCTGTTTTAGAATCTGGGTTCTGAAATAATGGCCTAAAATATGAAAGTCCAGATGGCCGACATGCAGGCTTCTAAATTATCCATGAGAAGCAAGATACTTTGCTAAGTTTGTCTTATGTTTTCTTAGGGTATATGTAATGACAGGAAAGCAAATTTTAAAACTATGAAAACTTCTCCTATTTTGGACTAATTGTCTTTTTCCTTTGAGTATTGTCCAATTGCTATAAAAGGTAATTTCTGTCAATAAGTGATTGTACTTTCCTAAAATATGATGAAACTGAAGGGCATAAGAATTTTTTTTTTTTAGTATTTATTACTGGATCTCACAGGTGTTTAAGATTCCTGTCACAAATGCAATGCATAATTCGATGCTTCATATTCATGTGATCATGCAAATATACCACAATATTAAATCTGTAAGTAATAATATTACTAACACTTTGCTTTTTGCAAGCCTATATAGAATCATAGAATCGTTAAGGTTGGAAGAGACCTCAAGGATCATCTAGTCCAACCGTCTCCCTACAACCTGTTACCCATTAAACCATGTCCTTAAGTACCAGATCCAACCTTTCTTTAAACACACCCAGGGACGATGACTCCACCACCTCCCTGGGCAACCCGTTCCAATGCCCAACCACCCTTTCCAAGAAGAAATTTCTCCTAATCTCCAACCTGAACCTCCCCCGGCGCAACTTGCAGCCGTTCCCCCTTGTCCTGTCACTAGTTATCTGCAAGAGGAGGCCGACCTCCAGCTCGCCACAACTTCCTTTCAGGTAGTTGTAGAGGGCAATAAGGTCTGCCCTGAGCCTCCTCTTCTCCTGGAGGACTGGACTAAACAGTCCCAGTTCCCTCAGCCGCTCCTCATAAGACCTGTGCTCCAGATCCTTCACCAGTTTTGTTGCCCTTCTTGATCCAGTAAAAGTATGAAGTTCAACAGGCTCTATAAGCAGGCAGTGTTTACACCACTTTCTGACTGACACAGGTAACGGGACCTATTAGATGGTCATGTGGAAGTGTTATGCTTTCTGGAACGTTTTAGTTTAACTTCAGAATTGCTTATTTGCATGAATTGTTAGCTGACTGAAATAAACATTCAGCCTCAGCTAAAAGTTAGCCTTAGCTAAAATATTAAGCTAAAATATTAGCTATTTATACTAGCAGTCGCAGGAGTGGTTTCCATCCCCTATGTCTGGGTGTGTGCTATGACCAACGCTCAATTTACCTTTTCCCACTTTGTATTCTGGTTTCCGTAAGAATAAAACCCATATATGGACAAATAAAATTTTCCAAAGAGACATCTTCCAAATGAAAAAGTGATGGAGAATAAAAGACATGGTTTTAAGGTCCAATATATATCCAGATCTTTGTTTTTTTTCTGGCTGCTAGTATCTTGTGGTGGGTTGACCTTGACTGGACACAAGCGCCCACCAAAGCTGCTCCATCACTTCCCTCATGAGCAGGACAGGACAGGGAGAAAACAAGATGGAGAAAAACCCACATGGGTCAAGATAAAGGCAGTTTAATAAAAAAAAAAAGCAGAAGTTGTGCATGGAAGCAAAGGAAAACAGAAGACGAATTCTCTACTTCCCATCAGCAAGTAATGTCCAGCCACTTCCTGGGAAGTCGGGTTTCAGTATGCGTAGCGGTTCCTCTGGAAGACCAATATGATAACAAATGCTCCCCTACTCCCCTTCTCTTAGCTTTTTATTGCTGAGCAGACGTCATTGGATGTGGTACTTAGGGCCATGGTTTAGTGGGTAGTAGGTGATGGTGGGGACGGTTGGACTAGATGATTCTTGAGGTCTCTTCCAACCTTAATGATTCTATGATTCTATGATTTGGTATGTAATATCTCTTTGGTCAGTTTGGGTCAGCTGTCCTGGCTATGTCCCCTTCCAAGCTCTTGCCCATCCCCAGCCTAGGGAATGTTGATGACACAGCTTTGATGCTGTGCTAGCACTCCTCAGCAGTAACCAAAACACTGCTGTGTTATCAACACCTTTTTAGCTACCAATACACAGCACAGCATTATGAGGGCTGCTGTGGAGAAAATTAACTCCATCTCAGCCAGACCCAATACATATCTATTTATTTTTATGCTAAGGACTCAATTATAAGGGCTCAGTAAATTTAATTGTAAACCCTTACTCACATTTCTCATTATCTTCCACATGAAGATATAGTTTAGTACTGCAGAAAACGATAAGAAATATACAGCATATCTAGAAATCTCACAGTTGATAAAGACGGCTGGAATCCAGCCTTTAGGCATTGGATAATGGAAGTTTGCAACTGATGCTTGTAAACACTTTCTTGAGGCCGCTCAGTATATACTGGGGATCTCTATTATACACTCTCTAAACCTTAATCTAAACTTACCATCAGTATGCACAAAGATGAAAGTGTCTCTAAGTCTAATGCATACTTGCCAAATGTTTTGTTTCTATTTATGTGACCAAGATTGTCAGAGATCACCATGAAAGGGCATACACAGCTGCTAGTGACAATGGTAGAAAAGGAGTTAGCAGCAAGACTGAGGAGACTGCTCTGTCACTTGTAGGTATATGGTTTACAGACTTGAATATAAATCCAGAAAATTTTAGTTGTGGCCAATAACCTGTCTGGAGTTTTCAATAGTGTGGGGTAAAAGCACTGAAATCTTATACTGGACATGCAAATAGGATTAGAAAGCTTGCTCAGTCTTTGACAGAAGTGTTCTGTCAATATACAAAGCACAAGCAAAAAATTTGCTGAAGCAACAGAAACATTTGTTAATTTGCACGCTACAGAATGTTTTCATAGCTATTTTGTAGGTGAACTTTATACTGTAGATGATAGCTTTTTCTAATGTATTAGATATAAAACTGTGAAGGAGGTAAAGTTGACTAAAGTATGTGTGACAAATATCAGGATTAAACGCAAAGTTGCTAGTACTGCAACTTTCCCCTCCCAAGTGAACATAGAAGAGGAGGGAAAAGAATGAAACATAAAAAATGTTGGAAATTTCTAGCAAATGATCTTGTAACACTGCATGTAGATACTGTAGGCCTATATGCAATGGTTGATGTGAAATCTTTTCTATGAAATAAAGCTTCCAAAAAAAGTATATACTGCACTTGTATTCTCACTATTTGTAAATTCAAGTAACAGAAAACATAACTTTGAAGTACAGAATTGTAAGCAAAGAAACAATGTTTGTTAGATATGACATGCTGTCTTGAGTTTTGACAGATTACAGATGTAATTTGACTACTGTGAAATCAGAAACATTGCAGAAGGTTATGACTTTAAACACATGAAATCCAGAGTATATGTAATGTGATGTTTTGAGGAAACTAATAGTGATTTTATCAGGCTGATATTTTAAAAGCTGAAAAGTCAAATTTAAGTCCATCTTTAAGCCTGGTAAATTATGACACATCATACTTGACAGGAGTTCTACTTGCCAAAATACAGTTTAGCAGAGTCCTGTAATCAGATTATTTAATTAAGGATCTACAATTTCTAAAAAAAAATATCCATAAGCTGGATCTTGTTCACATGATGTCACTGTCATAAAAGGAGAAACCTACAGATGGAACAAAGATACCTTCAACTTTTCCCAGAAAAGGAGAAAGAAGAAGATAGCTTCAAAGTCAAATATATTAGAAATAGATTACGGATAAAACAAGGGAGTTTAACAACATCAAAGAAGTCTTTAGAAAATACAATACTTTAACTAAAACCTCCTGAAATGCTTCAGAGCATCAAAATGAAAGAATTCAAACACTGGTAGGATGCTACAGACTTTGTGTTAAACCTTCTGCATAAGATCCATTTTCCTTTTGAGGGTAAGACATAAGGATAGCTAGACATTGAGAAGGTAAGGGTCAAAATATGGTTGTACATTTGAATACCAGGGTAAGCTTTTATAAGCAGAGTGAAAGAAACATACTACTCCCCAAACCCCAGTTACAAGCTCTGTTTTCTACTCTTTGTTTCTTCTTAAATTAAAGATTCATGTTAGTTCTGAATTCTGACTTAGACTTCCATTTTTCATCACTAGGAACAATACCATGACTATATGTATCAACCCTGCAGAAATGTTGTAGGTTACTTGTATGCTAGTTTATCAGCTAAAACATCTCATCTAGCTTTTGCTTTAGTATCTTTCATGAAGGTGTCATGTCTGCACTGAAGATGTGCACTAGTTAAATAAGTTGGGTCAGTGCCAAACTGCAGCCAAACTGACATTTAAGCTTTGATGGGTAAAAGCTACACTATGGCGACTGCCAATCACATGTCTGTTGTGCTCATGCAGTTACTCACCACGGTGCGTATCTCTCAATCACAACATTCTGGCACCAGTGAACTGAAAATAGGTTCATGCAAACTGTGGACAGTTATTGATCTGCTGAGGCTTGACAGATCATCTACAGTAGCAAGGGGTAGTTTACATTCCACCAGTACTTATTTCTAATTTACGTTTTTGTCACCCAGAAAGCCTGTGATAAACATCATTTCTTGCACAATGGAACAAACATGGGATTGTCTCCATTTTTCCTTATCTTGGTTGTATTCCAACCAACCCAGTAAAACTTTAAGAGGTCAGGGATAGGTTTTAAAAAAATCAAGGGTCTGCTCTTTTGGGATGCCAAAGCATATCCTGTAAAAGAAAACTATACTCTCTGAAGCCATATAAATATAGTAATGACTTATAACACAATATTCAGAACAAAGTATTTCTGTACTGATTGCTTCCCATATTGTCTTCTACAAACTGTTCTTCTTTTTTCTTTTGATAGCAGATCTAGACATTTGGATCTTTAAAATCAATTTAGTTGTGTAAAAAAAGATTGAAGAGCCTTTTTTTTTGTGGAGGTTGAGCAATATTGGTACCCAGCCAATACTGTCACTAAACAATTAATTGCAGATAACTATGTTTCTGGAGAGTGTTCTTAATATTTTTTTGCATAATAAAGAAGTTAGTGAATAGAGTAAGAGGAGTCTTAGTTCTTCATCTTTATTTGCAAAGAAGCCTCATTATTCAAGTTCCCAAAATTAAGAGATTGACTTGCTCTGAAACAAAATTCCTCTGCCCAAAACAATCATTAGCTACAAAAGCAAACACAAGGCTGCAATCAGACTTTTTATTAAGACAACATGTCTAGTGTAAATGAAATCCTTGCTTAAAATTAATACAACCAGAAGGAGACCCTCACTTTCTCCAGACTCCTTTACAGAATAAGAAGGTCAGAACAATGTAAGGTGGAACAAAACAGCTCCATTTTGACCAGAGCAATTCTCTTCCAATATGACAGCTCCATGGTGAATTACTGTACAGCTACAGAGAGACAGGCAGGCAGGCAGTTATCAATAAGCAATAGTTCACACAGATCCAGTGTAGAACTGACGATGATAGGCAGAACACATTGCTTCTGCAGTGTGTATAGATGCCTAAGGCTATGTAAATGTGGATGAAGCTTCCTATGATGTGGGGAAAAAGAGATGACTAAAATTCTTTCCACCTTCTTCCTGTCTATGGTATAGTCCGTTTTATAGAGATGAGTGATTCTGTGGGGATGTGGTTTCCAAATATCCTCCTCTGCCACTTAGGGACATTTGCCCAGCAAGCACATATTTGAGCTCTGACAGAACCACTTCCTTCAGTAAAACATCTATGATTTCATTAGGTTCTGACAGCAGCCTTCTCAGTACACTTTATTCAGATCTGGTATTTTATTTTTTCTCCTATTCTTTCCCCCACAAGATAAACCTCACATCTCTGTGTCAAGAAGACTTGCTGTCAGCAACCTACTGTATGGGTGCCCAGAGTGGCTAGCAGGTGTATTGTAGCAAACAACAGGGGTAGTTGAGTGCTGGAAGGTAATACTTTTTAAAAACAAGCAAAATAATGGTGACAAAATTAGAGTAACAAAATGAGAGTGACAGATAATCTTGCATTTCAGAGAGTCAGAATGGCCTGACTTCTGCTGAGTTTCTCCAAACACTTCTAACTAAAATATTCAACTTGGTAATTGGCCCTAGGCAGAGTACAGAAAGCGGGTGCTGTAATGCAGCCCTGAAACAAACAGGGTTTTTTAAGTTTTATGGTTATATAATGCATATATATTCACATAAAATATTGAGTGGTTCAATAATTTCCTACTCCTAAATCAGTTATAAGTGACCATCAAATGGATCCCTTTATTTAATAACGAAAATATTTTATTGGAATTCAAACTAAACCAAAAAGAAGAAAAATGATTAGCCTGATATATGAAATGGTATGGATGGAATAGATAGACACTGGGACACAGAAAGACTGTCCCAACTTACAAAAACTGCAACAGAAAGACCTTTTGTGTCATCATAGCTAAGAGGTTCGAAAAGATGTTTCATTCAGTTGGTATGACTTAGAAAACAAGCAGAATATATTTTATGTATTCTGTTAGGCAATTACTTAAATCCATAAAGGACCAAACTAGTCTTTTGGCTTCTGTATGGAAATAAAAAATAATTCAGGTGTGTGCTAAAACAAAAATGTGTGTGCTAAACTGCACCCCCACTTTTATAACAGTGAAAATAAAATACTGCCATACTTTCTCAGAGAAGGAGAAAATTGTCCAGTATACAAACACTTGGTGAATCACAGAATCACAGAGGTTGGAAGGGACCTTGAAAGATCATCTAGTCCAACCCCCCTGCCAAGGCAGGGCCACCTAGAGCACATCACTCAGGAACACTTCCAGTCGAGTTTTGAATGTCTCCAGAGAAGGAGACTCCACAACGTCTCTGGGCAGCCTGTTCCAGTGCCCTGTCACACTCACGGTGAAAAAGTTTTTCCTTACATTAACCCGGAACCTCCTATGCTCCAATTTGCACCCGTTGCCCCTTGTCCTATCGCTTAGTGAGGCCGAGAAGAGCCTGGCTCCATCTTCCCGACACTCACCCTTAACATATTTATAAACATTGATGAGGTCACCCCTCAGCCTCCTCTTCTCCAAGCTAAAGAGACCCAGCTCCCTCAGCCTTTCCTCATAAGGGAGATGTTCCACTCCCTTGATCATCTTAGTGGCTCTGCGCTGGACTCTCTCTAGCAGTTCCCTGTCCTTCTTAAGCTGAGGGGCCCAGAACTGGACGCAATATTCCAGATGCGGCCTCACCAATGCAGAATAGAGGGGGAGGAGGACCTCCCTCGACCTACTGACCACAGCCCTTCTAATGCACCCCAGGATGCCATTGGCCTTCCTGGCCACCAGGGCACATTGCTGGCTCATGGTCATCCCCCCGTCCACCAGGACCCCCAGGTCCCTTTCCCCTACACTGCTCTCCAGCAGGTCAGTCCCCAACCTGTACTGGCACATGGGATTCTTCTTTCCCAGGTGCAAGACCCTACACTTGTCCTTGTTGAATCTCATCAGGTTCCTCCCCGCCCAGCTCTCCAGCCTATCTAGGTCCCGCTGAATGGCAGCACATCCCTCTGGTGTGTCAGCCACTCCTCCCAGTTTAGTGTCATCAGCAAACTTGCTGAGGGTACACTCCGTTCCCTCATCAAGGTCGCTGATGAAGATATTGAATAGTACCGGACCCAGCACCGACCCCTGAGGGACTCCACTAGTCACAGGCCTCCAACTAGATTCGGCCCCATTGACCACAACCCTCTGACATCTGCCCTCCAGCCAGCGCACAATCCACCTCACTACCTGATCATCCAGGCCACACCTCCTCAGCTTGCCCAGAAGGATGCCGTGGAAGACAGTGTCAAATGCCTTGCTGAGGTCAAGATAGACCACATCTACCGCCCTTCCATCATCCATCCACCTGGTTACATCCTCACAGAAGGCTATCAGGTTGGTCAAGCATGACTTTCCCTTGGTAAAACCATGCTGACTGTTCCCAATAACCTTCTTGTTCTTGATGTGCCTGGAGACAGTGCCAAGGACAAGTTGTTCCATCACCTTTCCCAGGATGGAGGTGAGGCTGACCGGTCTGTAGTTACCCGGGTCCTCCTTCTTGCCCTTTTTGTAGACTGGAGTAACAAGTGAAAATGATGAGAGAGTTGAAGCTCATAGATAGGGAAAAGAGGTAATATTGTGAGGCTGGAAAGTGACAGAAGAAAACCATCGGCTTCACAAGTGGGAAAATAAGGTAAGAAAAGTATATTATTCCTTTCTGCTTTTTCACAGTGAATCTATTTTTTCTTTCAGTTCAAGATTCTCTAGAAATAAGCCTATGCTATTAATTCAGGCTGGGATTTGAAGGAGTCTGTTGGCTTATCTGCGCTTCCAGTAGAAACAATGAAAAGTTTACTCTTCAACTCAGTAAGGCTTAAAACATTCTTAACTGCCCTTGAAAAATCTCCTGGCAGGTTTTCTTAAGGATTTCCTACAATTACAAAAGAAGACCTGAGTGTTTTAGAGTAGAAATTCTCAACCTCTTGTAATAGCCCACCCACTAAATTCACTTGTCACTAGTATTCACTTGCTACTAGTATCACCTCAATACATGAACAGTACTGGAAAAGATAACTACTTTTTGTAGCAATATTATGGTTCTGAAATGTCCTTTACATATTAAAATAAACATATAGGGTTTTGTTGTTGTATGGTGTGTGTTTTGTTTTTTTTGTGTGTTGCTTCCAGCCCTACCCTGAGCTAGGTTTTCTTATTTTTTATTTTATCAAAGAAAACAAACACAGGCTCATTCAGTCCTGGTTTATATTAACTCAGGATTCTATCTGTGCTTTTCACTATATACAGTTCACTGGGTATGTACGAAATTGTTGATGCGACATAATATGCAGTAATCCTTTCAGTAAAAGATTCAGTCATCCAACATACCCACAGTGTAGGGGGAATGAGAAGAGGAGACAACCAGGCAATTAGTAGAATATATTGATCCCACGTATCTGGGTATAATTTACTGACTCTCCTCTTTTATGAATGCAGTTTCAATCTACCTCGACCAATGGAAGACGCTACAGAAGATGGTCTTACATCCCAAGAGGGAATCCTTGCTTCATTGAGTGAAGACAGTCAGCAGATAAGGAAGGGAAGAAGGTGGAAAGATGTTTACTTCTAGTCTGTGTACCTAAAAAAGTTTTATTTCTTTATTAATACTATTTTGATAGGAAATGCAGATCTATTCCAGGGAAAACATTTGGAAAACAGAAGATATGTCCAGTTAGGTGTCCTTGCCACAAGGATAGAAGCAAATTCTTTCCCAATGTCCTTCCATCACTGTGGTTCTTGCATTTTGGATTACAAAGTGTCTTTCAGTCAAGGTATCGTATGACCTGATGGTTACCATACTCTTAGATGATTCCACTGCATAACTGGAAAGCAGATGGCAGGCAATATCCCTGCAACAACAGCAGCATTTCCATTCATAAGAACATTCTCAGAAGTCTAAGCAGGCTGAACTGCAAGTGAATGGAGACCTTCATATTTCTCATTATTCCCTGTACTCACAAGCATATGGAATTTGTATCTTGAGAAGCACTTAACTGGTCCGCTTAGGTTGTTAGTCAAGTCCTAAGCAGCTGATATTTTGGTGACAGGCATCTAAGCTAGACAGATCTCTTTTAAGCAAAACACCATGTTAATTTCCCAAACACAGCGTTCTTCTGCACACTTTGAAAGAGATGGTACAATTGGAGAAGGCATGTACATGGGCTTAAGCAACTATTCTTAATAGCTACCTTTGATTTATTATACAGCCCATTTCTGAAATATTTACACCATCTATTTTACCATTAACACAGACGATGTAATGAGATCGATCCTAGTAATTACCAATTTAAATTTCTTCTAGTCAAAAGAAACTGTTTCAGTATGAAGGAATAATTGCCAGCTAGGTGCTTGCTTAGTCATTGTGTTAAGTACCATGTAGACAAGACTCCAGAAAACATTACCAGCCAAAGCAAAAGTTGAAGAATTAACCATCCTGACACATTTTTTATAGAGTGGAAAAAACACAGTTCATTACAGACTGTATGAATTTTGTCACCACATTGTCATTCCTTTCCTCATTCTCTCACTTTTTATTTCTGTTCACAGGTCCCACTAAAACATCTGGCAGTGAGAATACATCTTGTGTCTAAGACTTAAAATCTCTTGGAGAAACTTTTTCTCACATAATATCCTAGTTGAACAGAGGATATGCGTAGTATAACCCAGTTATTATGGGTTGTACTTATGATGCTTCCAGGTGGTTTCAGTGTTAGCTATTCATACTAAGTGTTGCTTTAGCTATCATTTATTCCTACTTATTACTGATTTTAATAGATCTACTCATGTAACTAGAGCTCTCAGGTTTATTTTCCATAAAATTTTCTGTGTATGAAAAGCAAGGGAATGGTTGAGCTCAAATTGATCCATGAATGATTTCTATGTCTTTTCCAGGGTGCTACTTGAAATAAAAGGAAAACATTTTACTTTTAAATAGTATCATGCGTTTAATGTTCATTGAGACACTTTCTTTCCAATAATCTTGCAATTACTTCTAAATAATACATGGGAAATAAAGAAAAGTGGAGTTCTCAGAAAGAATTTCAAAACATCTATGAGTGTTGAATTAATTACATTTTCAAAATTTAGGAAAGGAGTAGTTGATTTTCACTATTATTTAATTTATCCTCTGAATGTATGTGTAATTGCCATCTTTAAACAGTATAGACCATAACTTAGTTCAAAAGATTTAAAAGTCTCCTGGCTTTCAGTTATGCATTTTCTCAAGATGCTGAAAGCGTCCTCTACTAGAAAAATGGTATTTTCTTGGCATTTTGAAAAAGATATGTATTTTTTACATTATTTCTGAAATCTTTAAAGCATCTTAGCTCTAGTACTATCTTACCTTCAGTTAACACAATATGCAAGTATTTTGCTCCTGACAGGTGTTAGGGCAGTGAGCAGAGGGGAAGGAATTGTATCCAGTTGCATTTCGCTATAAAGCATGGGAACAGTCCTCAGCCCGTAGGTTTGGAATCTGTGTTACTTTAAGCCACTTGCAGACAGCAACTCCTAGGTCTAACTGCGGATTCTGGTGATCCGTGTGTCTTTCCTCTTCCGCAGAGGCAAGGACCATACTTCCTTGCTTCTACAGCATTTTTATGAATAAGCTATACACCACTCATTCATGTACATTTTTGAGCATTAAGAAATGCAGATTTGATTCTATAGAGAGAGAAGGAAGCTATCTTTAACAATATAACACATAATTCTTTATTGCTTTGGCCTTTAGCTCTTTTTGCCTCAGTTCTACCTCCTTAAAATGTTGTGAGAATGATTACAATAAAGATAATGAGATACTCAGATGCTGTCATGATGGGGCCTTACATACAGACTACTAAAATGGATAGGTTAAGATTAAACGCTCTTCTACTTCCTAATGATGTAATTAGAAAGCTTTTAAATTTAAATGAAACACCACTCAGAGTGCCTATCTCTGGCTTTGTGTGTGACCTAGAAGACACATAACTGTAAAGATGATTGAGAACCCATTGAATAAAAAATGTGAATAATAAGAAATCAACCAATGCTGTAAATATGAAAATATATTCCTCTGCCACTAATCTGCATTTAGAGGATTTCGTATTTCTCCTCTAGCTACCAGACTGAAGCTGTTGCTTCTTTTATGCTGGAAAGCCTCAAATTCTCCACAAGTGAAGTTACGTTTCCTTCTCAGTCCACGTTCACCATGTGATAATACAGTGTGCCCACAAGTAACTGCTATTTTTGCCTGTGGCAGCAGAGATCGGGGCAACTTCAAGCAATTTAAACTCTTACATATAAAAAGAAAATAGTTTTAAAAAATCTCAGAATATTAAAAACTATGCATTGTGTTACCCATAAGGCTGAAAAAAAATTATGTGGTAGGAGCAGTTCCACTGTCTGTGATTTCAGTAATGCTGTTTTGAAGTCAAAGACAACCACTGGAAGCGTAGTGCATCTCGCTCGCTTATTCTTGCTGAACCATAATATAATGCTGCATAAAATCTTTATGTCACAGTGGATCATGCTCAGCACAGAACTATGATTTCCAGCTTTCAAGCTTTCTCTTTCTTGTAAGATAGCTATAAAACACATTTGTTTCTGAAAAAAAGAAGGTGTCTGCGGGGAGGGCATCTTTTCTGTAATCAAGAAAAAGTATAGGAGAAAGGAATCTACTGTCACACTATAAGTATCATACTGGTGATTTCTGAGTTAAAAGTCAATACCCCATTATTGACTTGACTTTGTACATATTTTGAGAGTAACTGGTTGTACTGTGTCTGCTTGGGTTGACGTTAATTTTCTTCATAACAACCCATGTGGTGCTATACTTTGTATTAACTAAAAGAGTGCTGATAACACACCAGTGTTTTAGCTGTTGCTGAACATTGCACAGCATCCAGACTTTCTCTGTTTCTAACTCTACATGCCCCACTCTCTGCCGCTCCACTCCCTGTCCCCCGTCCCCTGCCCTATGAGTACTCTTGGGGTGGGTAAGAGCTTGAGAGGGGACAGATAATTACAGAATTTTTTAACAAAAGGTAGTTAGACACAACAGTTGGGTCCATCCAAACAAATTAATTTTGATATGGCCACAAGAGAAGTTAAAGGTTTGGAATAGAAATGAATGCCACACCTACAGAATGGGAAACTGCATCTTTCATAACAAAGAGTCTGGAAAGGATTTTGTGGAAATGAAGCTGAAAACAGAATAATGTGATTTACCAAAATGATGTAGTTTCAAAAAGAACTAGTGCCATTTACACAGGGATTGATAAGGTAAGTAATGTTTGTATTTACTATGTATGACACTAGCAGTGGAATCATGCATACAGTGTGCTGTTGTCATTATTAGAAGAGTAAAGAATATAATTTAATTTTTTCCCAACAATATGAAAAGACCTTCTAGTGACAGATGTGAAGACCTTAATCTATTTATTTTATTAAAAAACAACAAAGAAGTGACTTAATTAAGGGCATAAGCACTTCCCAAGGAAAGAGTAGGCATGTATTGAAAGAGTTCTTTCATTTAGCAGACAGGAGCATAACAAGAACTAGCAAAGAGCAAAGTCAGATAAATTCAAGGAACACTCAAAATAGTTACTCATTAGAACGTAGCAGGAAGAGAAACAGCGCAATTTTCGTCTCTTGATGTCTTCAGGTCAAAACTGGATTTCTCCCTAGAAGATGTGCTTCCATCAAACACAAGTTACCTGTTTAAGATAGAAGTAAATGAAATTTTATATCCTGTGACCTAGTTGCATTTCCCACTGCACAATCAAAGAAGCACCAAAATTGTCCTGCTAGATATAAATAAGACTAAGAAAAGACCATCACATCAGTTCTGAATAATGAAACTATTTTTTGCTTTTTGTATTGCAAAGCTACCCACCAGCTTTCCCTTGACTGTTTTCAATGTCATCTCTGGAACTAGCAATACAAGGTCTGTTGAAATAAATATATATATTTTTTTTTTCTTTTCTATTTGTATGTACTGGAAAGATTTTTTTAAGAAACTGCTTCATAAATGTTGGCCTTTTACTGACCCCTATGGTACACTGAGATTTCCCTCTTTTAATGATTTGAACATAACTAGATGTTATATAGAATGAACTGATCTTGGCTCTCAGATTTTTAACAATTTAGTCAGATTTAATCAGTTGTCACTCTGTTTTCACTACAATAACATGTCCAGTATTGTTAAGCTTCAGAAGCCATCAAGACAAATTCTAAAGAACTTCCTTGCTTTTGTCACATGTCCTAAAATATGTATTCTAAATGATAGAATAATTCACCGTATCTGCAACACATTAACTTGTTTGAGTTTTTAACTACAAAGAAATCTGAGTTTTTTTAAGTTCTAGTTAGTGCAACACTGAAGTGAGAAAGTCTGGTGGAAAATTGCTTGGTAGAGGTTAATGCATTCCTAATGCTTAAGGAAAAACTTTCTCTAATTAATGACAAAATCTTCTAAATTAACTGGTTTTAGTGTCATAACAGTAATGTGAGGAATTCAATTTTGGGTAAACATAGGTGTGCTAATGCCATTGTGGATGACCTAGAGTATCTGTCACTGCACAGGCCATGTGTCTCCTATAGGTCTTGTATTACGTCTGCCAGCTGTGACACTAAATGCATATGTTTGCACACCTGAATCGCTCTCAGTGCTTTCACTCATAATTTAATTTCAGGTAATGGGTCAGTCTGGGTTGGAGTTACTTTTCTTCATAGCAGTCTGTATGGTGCTGTGGTTTGGATCTGTGATTAAAACTGTGCTGGTAACACCAGTGTTTTAGTGAGCAGTCTATTGCAGACAGGCAATAAGATAAGAGGCAACATAGCTGGGACAGCTGACCCAAACTGACCAAAGGGATAATCCATACAATATGACATCATGCTCAATAATAAAAACTGAGAGGAAAGGGGAGTCTTTCCAAAGTAGCCATTGCTCAGAGATTGGTTGGGCATTGGTCTTGTAGTGTGAGGTGATCCTTTACATTATTTGGGTTTGTTTGTTGTTTTCTTTTATCCTTTCCTATTAATCTGTCTTTATCTTGACCTGTGAGTTTTTCTCACTTATGCTTTCCCCCTTGCTGCAGAGGGAAGTGAGCAAGCAGGTGGTGGGTGCTTAATTAGTAGTCAAGGTCAGCCCGTTACATAAGGTGACTTATTGCCATTGAAGAGTCTAGCAGTTTGAACCCTCTTGAGAAAAAGAGTGTTCTCAGGGCCTTAGCAATTGTATCTCCAAAAGATGAGGGCGTCTGGAGCCTACGGGTGATCCAGCTATGGGAAGGGGAATAGCCAGTTCTTAATGCACTTATGTCCATGGACAGGAAAAAGGCAACTACAGCACATGTTGTTACTTAGAAGCAAGTCAAAAAGCCAAGTAGACTAATATGTAGGGAACAGCAATTACCACTTCTTAGTCCCTGGGAAAAACTCAATAGATATCTAAGTATACTTCTGAACTGGCAAAAATCTGTCAAACCAGGATGTTTAAACAAAATAGTTCTAGGTAAAATACTGACATTTTGCAGTGATGCTGATAGAAGTGCTATGAGCTGAGAGTCAAAATATTCCTGTCCATCTTTTTTAATTTCTTTTCTTTTTTTTTTTTTTTTTGGTTTTTGCCTGTATGCTTCTCTACATTATCTATAGATGAAATTTGGGCTTAAGCTATATGTATACTAAATCAATGAATGCAGAATTTTAATGTCTCAGTAATTCTGATTTAATACTTTGCCTTGTTAAAATTCACAATTTAACACTGTACTTAACTATAAAGAAAGTAAAAAGACAATGTATGACAAAAATAAGTTTAATATTAACTAAATACCCATAAGATCCTCATATGATCTTATTATAATATTTTTTAAAAAATCCAAACACATGATGCTATGAATCAGTCACAAAACCCAAACTAGGAAACCAGTCTGGGTTAGCTTTTCATTTCACTCTCTGATTAACAGGATATCTTTAAAAAACCCTCATAATCTACTTATTTCTTTAGTTGTGCTTTAAATTTAATATGATCCTTGAATATTGTTTTATCAGGTATTTTAAGAAACTTCTCAACATTTCAAAGGTTTTCATGAATAAGCTTTAAACACCTAATCCTGACAGTAACCAAATTCCCTTAAATCTTTCTGTTAATATAATTCCCATTTTAAATAACAGCAGTTTGTGAGTAACCAGCACTAGGCATGTTCATATCTGAATTACTTAACAAACAATTACAATTTCACAATTACATAATTTGGATAATTGCATGTGCCAGTGGAATGGGAATGATAGATTTTTTTATATTTTTACAAAAACAATGGCAAATATTTCAGTGTAAGTTGAAAGTGTGCTTTACACAGGCACTTCAGTTGTCACTACCCTTAAATAGAGTAGTAACTCTAACTCTTAGCAGTCCCACAGAGATGACCCCAAACTCCTAACCTTCTTCAGAATTAATCTGTGCACCTTATAACCTATTCATACAGGTATAATTACAACAGTTATAATAACAACTATTACCCATCATTTGATATCTTTGTGGGTGTGTGGATGAATATGCTGCCTTCAAATGTCAGATAGTGAACGATTTAAGTTTTCTACAAATAGCAGATGAATGTTGCCCACTCTGTACCCTGCCTCTCATGTGTATTATCCCATTCTGTGGGTTCTACTGTCTATGGTCCAGGGGTCCAAGCTTTGGCATGGCCCAGCTGAGCATCCTCAGTTTACACCTCTGAAGAAATTGGTAGACTGTGAGAAAGTTCATACAGTGACATTGTGCAAAGTAGGAAAGGTAAAGTTAGAGAGATACAAGTGTTGGAGCGGAAATCATTAGTTTTTCAAGAACTGAAGAGGGAAAACACCACCACGGAAAGGTACAAAATTATAAAGATGAAAGAAACCTGCAGATTAGATAGATAGAAAATGCAACCTGGCAACTTAGGCGTCTGTTTCAGAGACCAGTGGAAAATGACCAGCTTCTTCCTGACCAAACCTTAAGTTGGCCAGCCAAGACCCTTTTGGTAGTTTTTTTGGGACAGGGAGCATAATGTTACTTATATTAGCCATTCCTTCCATTCTAGTTATCTTTTGTATAAGCTAGCTAATATATACTTGTTTTACGCTTCTAAATTGTGTGTGTTCTGCTTGCAGACTATCCTTACACATGGTTAAAAAGCACCTGAAGAAAATGACCCTGATAAAAAGTGTTAACAAAGTACCTTTTTTTAGGGTGTTTAGTGATAGCAAGTTATGCAAGTCATTTAATTAAACTTTAGATGTCTCTAATATAGACATCTTCAGTGGAGAAACCTGAGCTAATGATTCCCTTTTGAGTCAAGGGAGAGAAATAAGCAATTTCAGGGTACAGTTCAACTGACCTATTTCAAACATCAGTCTTTTAGGAGAAATCAATAGTGCCTTAGAAGTACCTCCTTTTCTCACTATTGACTAAGAATGGGCCCTAGAGGATTATCATGAATGTAGATGTATCCTTTGAAGACGTGTTTTTGGTCAGATGACCTCCACTCAGTATATCTGAATTTGTATGATTTGCCAAAACCAACACATGATTAGTTCAGTTCTCTGTAAGAGCAGAGAAAGATTCAGTTTGAAAACTCTAAAGCTAATTTTCAGACAGATGATCTTCCATTTTTAATAAATGTTTCCTTATCTTAAAGCTTTCTTAAACAAATAAGTCTAGTAATAATCTCAGTAGTTGGAACATCATGTAATATTTTCACTCAATCCATACTAAGAAGGGATTCTGAACTTTTTACTTAAAGTGCTATCCTTTGTCTTATCACCCTTTCATCTGATGACAGCACCTAATTTTTCAGGCTTTTCTTCCTCACTTACCATCCTCTTACTGCTATTTGAGTACCCAACACCATGGTCTCAATCATGTAGCGGGTTTGCTGATCAAGTAACCATACACTGAAGGTAATCATAATCTGGCTAAATACATAATGTATCACAGAGACCTTGAATAAATATGTATACTGCAGCACTATAAATCTTACCCACATATTTAGACATGCTCAAGAGTTTCCTTGATCACTTAGCTTTGACTCAGGTAAACAACATATGGTAACTGTGATAGAATACATTTTCTGTAATATAATCCTTTTATGTTATTTCCTATGGGATCAGAAACTTCAGTTCAAATTTAGAGGTGACGCACACAATATTGTAAATTACATACTCACATCAATGTAATAAAAGGTGTAAAAAGCAAAAGAACTCAGAATGTGGCCCCATGGTTATTGTCCTCTGATTATTTTAAGCATGTATTTAAAAACAGTGAATATTACCATACAAGGCAGGATTTGGACTGTTTTGATCTCATTACCTGGGAAAAGCTCTGAGAATGTTTTCCTGATGCAGCTATTGTCTCTAACTGATAACCTTCCTTGATGACTCAATGAAAAGGCTAGAGGGAAAAGGGTTACATTCACCATGCATGGCCTTCCCCTGCATCTACCTTGTTGTTTTTCTATGCAGTGATGAAGGCTTAATGCTTCACATCCTAAGTTTTCCAAACATAAATACTTTATTGGCCAAGACTTTTTATGAAAATGCAGTCTGAAATGTTTCATTTCTTTTGGCTGTGTTCAAACTCTTGGGGCTGAAGGCAGCATAATTAGGCCCTGGCCTAATCCTGAGTTTCACTTCTGTATGTGAAAAAACTATGGCATATGACATGAGGAGCTTCTGGTCACAACAAACAACACAGTGAAACACCGACAAAAGTTGCAGATCACACCACAAGGCCTGTCTGGATTTCACAGGTGATAGAGGTGGAGTTACACAAGAGATCATAGAACTGCAAATGGCACAGACACTTGGAGAGGGGCATTGGCGATATTTTGTGCAGTAAAGTCTTCCAAGGCCAATAGCAGCTAGTTAACCATACGAATAATATGTAAGGTCAGAAAGACAAGGTAACCACTTGACCAGGGCTTTCTGTGGGAACCTGTGAGGCAACCCTGAGCTTGATCACCACAACCTAGTGACAAACCAAATCTATCATTCAGACCATATCACACAAGTAAAACCTCCTGAGGTCAGGAGGTCCTGGGGAAAACCAGGATGCTTTCATAACGGTACAACACCCAGATAAGTGGATTAAGTGTCCTTGAACAGATTAATCAACAGTATCACTGTGCCAGGTCCATTCCAAGCCCAAAGGCATTTACATTTACCAATCGCTTCCTGACACAGATTTCATGATGCATTGGCCTTGGCTGAAGTCCAGGTGCCCACCAGAGACACTCTGTCTCTCCCCCTTCTTAACTAGACAGGAGAGAAGTATAATCAAAGGCTCATGGGTTGAGATAAGGAGAGGGAGAGATCGTTCATCAATTACCATCCCAGGGTATGGTATTTCTCAGAGAGAAATTCAACTAATTTATTATTAAGCAAACATAGAGTAGAGCAGTGAGAAATAAAACCAAATCTTAAAACACCTCCACCACCCCTCTCTTCTTCCAGGGCTTAACTTCACTACTGATCTCTACCTATACCTTCCCCCGCAGCAGCACAGGAGGATGGGGATGGGGGTTAGGTCAGTTGATCACACATTGTTTCTGCCGCTGCTTCTTCCTCAGGGGAAGAACTCCTCACACTCTTCCCCTGCTCCAACGTGGGGTCCCTCTCATGGGAGAGAGTCCTCCACGAACTGCTCCAACTTGAGTCCTTTTCACGGGCTACAGTCCATCACGAACTGTTCCCATGGGTCTTTTCGATGGGGTGCAGACCTTCAGGAGCAGACTACCGCAGCGTGGGTCCCCCATGGGGTCACAAATCCTGCCAGCAAACCTGCTCTGGAGTGAGTTCCTCTCTCCATGGATCCACAGGTCCTACCAGGAGCTTACTCCAGCATGGGCTTCCTATGAGATCACAGCCTCCTTCAGGTGTCTCCACCTGCTCCGGCATGAGGTTCTCCACGGGATGCAGGTAGAATCTCTACACCCCACCATCCCTCCTCCATGGGATGCAAGGGGACAGCCTGCCTCACCATGATCTTCACCACAGGCTGCAGGGGAATCTCTGCTCTGGTGCCTGGAGCATCTCCTGCCCCTCCTTCTTCACTGCCCTTGGTGTCTGCAGATTTTCTCACATCTTCTCACTCCTCTCTCTGTCTGCAAAAGTTCCTATGTTTTGGTGGTTTTTTTGGTTCTTAAATATGTTATCACAGAGGTGCTACCGCTGCCACCAATTAGCTCGGCCTTTGCCAGTGGCAGGTCCGTCTTGGAGCTGGCTGGCATGGGCTCTATCAGACCCCGGGGAAGCTTCTAGCAACTTCTTGCAGAAGCCACCCCTGTGCCCCTACCTTCCCCCGCTATCAAAACCTTGCCATACAAACCCAAAACACTTCTTAACAGAACGCTGATGCTAATGCTTTGTTAACACTAGTGTTAATACTAGCACCTTACTGCTTTACTACAGTGAATGTCATTTTCCTACAGACCAACATGTGACTCTCTTTTTTCTCATCACACAATCACAGAATCACTAGGTTGACAGGTACCTCAGGAGATCATCTAGGCAAACCCTTCTCCTCAGATCAGGGTCACCTAGAGCAGGTCATTCAGGGCCTCACTGTCCATTCTTCTACTCATTATTTCTTCAGTTTGTTAGTGAGGATGTTATGGAGAATCACTTTAAAAAAAACCTTGTTAAGATCAAGATAATCAACATCTACTGCTTTTCCCTTGTCCATCAAGCCACTCATTTCATCATAGAAGGCTAACAGGTTTGTCAGGCACAATTTCCCCTTCAGAAATCCATGCTTCCAGTTTCCAATCACTTCCAGTCCTGAAAGTAGTTTCCAGGATGATATGCTTCTTCACCTTGGAAGGGATTGAGGTGAGGTTGACTGGCCTGTCGTTCACCAAATCCTCCTTCTTGCGTTCTTCCAGTCCTCAGGAACCTCCCTCAGTCACCACGGTCTCCCAAAGATAAGAGTGACCTTACAAAGATATTGGTCAGCTCCCTCTGCGTTTGTGGATCAATTCCATCAGGTCCCATGGACTTCAATCTGTACAATTTGTTTAAATATTTCCTTTCTTGATTCTTTTCTACTGAGAGTAGTTTTTCATTGCTCCAGAAAGTGTCCTCTTTTCAGATTTTTCTTCATGGAGCCTGTGAAAAGATTATTTTATAACAAAATTGATACTGTAAATCAAAGCAAGCATGTAGTCAAGTAAAGACCTTCCTCATTCCTTTACTGGAATTTATTGTTTCATGTCCTTCCATCTGCAATCAGCCATCAGAAGGTCCTAGACAGAAATGGGAGAGAGTACTGAGCTGACATGAAGAAACAACATGATTATGGAGCTTCCCTCCTCTTTCATCTCCCTTTGCAGATTTTGCCTTTGCTGTTTCATGCTTCCGTTGACTTAAATGTTTTGAAATGTTTGCTTGATCATTTGGTCAAGGTCCATGGCCTTTGATATAGCTCTTTTCTTGAAATTTCAATTTAGGGTACTGATATTCAGAAAAGATCCATCGTTTGACATGCAGCAATCTATGTATATAACGGTAGTTAACAACATAGACTGTATCCATTTGGTTTTTGTTTTTTTTTTTGTGAAACAGCTAAGCTACAAACACTAAATGAACTTTAGATTGAAAGAGAAGTCATGAATGTTCTGTATTCTTGAGGTTAGGTCATTCTGAACTTCTTGAATTCATTTGGCTAAATGATCTAACCACTTTTACAAGTATGTCCTACAGATGCCGCAATACAGTTTATTGCTTCACAATAAAATGAAATAAGAATTAATCCTTTTTGATTCATTATCTCTCAAAAACAGTTTTCATGGGACTGTGATGAAAACCTCTTTATTTCTAATCGTTTTGAAGAAAATTGGAAGCTGGAACAGATAGACGCTTTTGTTCTTTATTTGATTCAAGTACTTTGATATGTTTTCTTTCAAAAAAAGAATATGTTCAGAGACTAAAGTTCTTCTTTTAAACACCCTGAAATATTGTGAATTGTTTCAAGATACTAAATAACAGTTACTGTAAAGCTAAAACTCAGTATAACACACTGCATAAAATAGTAAGTTTCCTTTGAAGCAAAATGCATCACTGATTCTAGAATGACTACATCCTAATGCTAGTGAGATATGGAGTGGGAAAGTATAAACGAAGAAAACAGCTACATCAGCCAAAGTGTTTCACTTTACTGAGGTTTTAAAATTTTACTAGCCTTCCAACAAATCACAACTCACTGTTAAATGGCTGCATTACATTTTGGTATCCTAACGTGGTTTAATTACAAAAGAGGCATAACCTCCTGCAGGAGTCCTGCTTGTAACTGCTAATGAGCAAGAAGCAATAAACTATCCTTTATAAATCAATATGTGAGAAATTAAATATGATTGCTTGGACTTGGTTGGCCCCATAGCTAATGGAACTATAAAAGACATGATTAATTAGAAAGGTGTTTTAGAAAGGTTAATTAGTTTATTTTTTAAATTATCTGCTCAGATAATGTGGTAGCTAAAAAAAGAATCCTACATCATTAACTAGCCAATCATTTTTCTGAAGATTCAGAATAAACTTATTTTGGCTAGCAACTGTAGCTGACAAATAAATCTGTTTAATAGTCAACAATGGTTTTAATTGGTGACATTTTTTAAAATCTCATCTTTAGTTATCAATGTAGAGTTAGTCTATGCACTAAGAGTTTCAGGATAGGATTATCATTTTTAATCCTGTTAGAAGCCAGTGAACTTAGTTTTGTTTTTTCCCAAAAGTATTATTAGAGAAATCCTAGACCTTGACCAGTATCTCAATTGGCTAGGTACAATCATTAGAGAAATGGCCTATGTCATCTTACAAATACATTTATGATTTGAGTATAAAAGTAGAGGAAATAAAGAAAAAGGACAGATGTGGAGAAAATATTATGAAAACATTGGTTAGCTTGTCAGGGGGTTGTCTTAGCTCGAATAGGCATAATTTTCAGGAATTTTCTGAAAACTGGTAAGGTAGCTATGAGGAACAGTGTTCTCTAAACATGAGGAGCAGTGTGGGAGAAAGTTTGACTGTGCATGTTTGAAAGTATATGAAGGACGTCATCATGGTCAAGAACTGACAGTAGTAAAAACTAAATTATACTTGATGCATTGTTAGTGAAAGCCCTTGAAAACAAAGATAAGCAGTTCTTGTCCATGAAACAGAGAATCTAAGGATTTTATGCAAAGAGACAGATCTCATGGACCTAGGAAATGAATCAGCACTGTTCTCAATAGGTATGTAACAGAAGAGTTTGCAACTGTGAAGGCCAAGGAAGGCCTATATAGTAGATGATTTGCAAGGTGGATAAGAATCTAAACTGGATCTACTTGGACAGAAGGATGGAGAAGGACCAGTATTTGAATATATTAGGTGGTCAGAGTCAAAGAGAATCTCTTATTAATTTAAGCAATGACAAGTTAATGTTACTGTCTGCAGAAAAAAATAATTAACAAAGGGATCTGAAGAGTGAGAAATACCTCATATGGCTATGGCATATAGCAATTACTGACTGAGGAGTTGTGAATGCTCCCTTATACCTAGAAACATATCAGAGTACTAAAAAGCAACCTTTAAAAATGCAGATAATTCTGTGGATATAAATTTCATTTTCAATGAACAGTGACATAAATCTTGCATTTTATTCATTTTAACTCACTAAATGAATAAGCAGCAATGATCTACAGAAACATACATAAAGCAATGCACCATATTTATTACTATATAGCTTTTGTGAACTCACTTTATGACTAGCTAAAAAGATGAGAAGCAAATTCCTTAATCTGAGGTTATATATTCCTTAATCTGAAGGTATTATTTTTTTTTTTTATTCTTTTCAGTCATCTCTTTGGTTTCTTACTACCCTTCTATTTCCAGTATTCAGTTCGGAGTAATGTTATTTCCATCCATTACTGTCTCTGCATTTTCAATTTCCCTCTCAGCTTCTTGCAGTCTAGGGCCAAAGTTCTCAAATTTAATCTGCATATAAATATTTGTTATTTGAATTGCACCCAACGATTTGCTAACACGAAAAAAGAATTGGTTGTGGGGTATTTTTTCTTTTTTTTTTTTTCCTTCTCTTGTTACTGAAAGCCTGAAATTGCCTGATAAATCCAGTCTGTATCTTTTAGTGAGGGGACATTAAACAAAGGCCTTTCTCTCAGCTGGTAGAAACTTAGAAATCAAGACACCAAGTCAAGTAAAAATGATCATTTAATTTTTGGAGCCTATCTGTCATGTTCGTCCCTTTCCACATAACAGAGATGATAAAGGTGGAAAAATTATACAATAGATGTAAACAGAAGAAGTAGTAGTTCAAAAAACGTTTTAGAGAGTGGTTTTGTAAATATTACTAGAACCTGGATTTCTTAATTGTGTAGACAATTTTGTGTAAGGCAAAGTCTACCCATTTATCTAAAAGATGGCTGTGAGGAAAGAATCCAACCTGTTAAAAGAGTTGGAAGCTCAATAGATGGCCACTTGTAGGTTGATAATACCCAAGAATGGGAAAGATGGAGGTATTAGAGAGGAGAGCATGCATGGAAAATGCATGCTAATTTGCTCAAGTAAAATGCAATCTGAAACCTGCTGAGTAACTTTACAATGAAGGTAGTGTTCAAATACAAAAAAAATGAGTCCACACAAAATCGGCTAATAAAACAAGTCTCTAAAAAAAGTGAGGGAAACTCAAGAGGACTGGGGGGACTATTAGAGCTCACAATCTCCTGAAAAAGTTTGCAAGTGAATGACTTTACATCATTGCTGTTCTTGAAGTTTGAGAAAATATTGTAGCTTGAACTGAATGTTTTGTCTGCCAAAATCTAGGAATCTGTGAATCTTGTTTTGTACTGCATACTCTGATGATACTGAGACAATATTTAAAGCTGAGAACATTTTTTGCTGAGTGGCAATTCCAAACAAAGAAAAATATTCTTGATTGAAATAAGACCTGTGGAAGTTTTCAGAGAATGAAGAAGTTGAATAAAATGTCATGCAATTAAAATGAAAAAAAAAGAAAAAAAAAAAAGTGATTTTCTGTGATCTGGAATAGTTGAGCATGTTGGTTTTGGTCCACTGGATCCCATGTGATGAATCTGATCTGCTACCAGTGAGACAGACAAAGAAAAACACTTCCTGAAAAGCCAGGCAATTGCTTTGTATTCCAGTGTAAGTTTAAAATGTCCTTTTTCCTGCCTTCTAGCTGCTTTGCTTATTAATTGGTTTCCTGAGATCTTACAGGTAAGATCATTTAATATCTGGTATAATGCCAAACAATGATAACTAGAAGAACTCATAACTTTTGATACCTTTCATTTAGAATGTTCCCTATTTAAGGGCTACAAGAACATGAGACAGTGGTCTCATTAAAAAAGTGTTCTTTTTTAGTATTCTTACATCAGATTCCCTTGTTCTAAATTTTGAAAGGAGACAAAGGATTGACTCTATACAGAAAAACTATCTCCATAAAATGAGAATTTTACTTCCATTTCTAGTCACTCATAGAAACGTCTTTATGGATTTCTTAATTCACTGAAATTAATATTAATAGAATAATGCAAATCTGAATATTTCAATAGATGTTGCCTATGAAGAAATAGAAGAACCTAATTGATTTTCACAGTAAATAAAAAATAAACCTGCAAAGAATGAAATACAGTCATTTAGCATAAATACTTTGGGAATACTGTAATGCAAGTATTAATAAATTTAATACTTAGACATAACATAATGCAGTACACAAAACTGAGTAAGTATAGGACAACTTTCAAGATTTCAGCTCATAGGATCTTACATTTGTATTCAACAAGCTGTTTTCAGTTTAACCTTTCCAGAGAAAAGAAATCTTCTTATCTATTCATGTCATAATCCATACAACCATTAAATATGTAGAGATTTAAAAAAGTAAATAAAATTGCCATTTTAAAAGGAATTATGTCAAAAGGATTCAACACTAGAACTTTCAGTGGACAGTACAAGAAGCATGATAACTTGCAAAGCAGAGACTACCTCAAGGATATTATTCATGATGGATCTATTTTGTCAAGGAATTGAACTCATGACCCAGGTATTGGAAAGTGCTGGGCTTACCTATTGAGCCACAGAAAAATCTCATTTGCTGTCAGTAGTAGTCCTTTTAAAATCATCTGGGAAAGCTTTCAGCCAAAAGGCCTTCACCTTGAAAGGGCAAAAGATTAAACTGAGGATTGTATTAAATGGAAAAATCAATGACAACTAGTTAAATAAAAAAGGAAACTCTCAGATGAAGATAAATAATTGGCCAAATTCATCCCTTGTGTATCTCTGTTTTCTTCATTAGAGACACACTCGGGCTAGGTTTGTCCCTGTGTGCAGAAGAATGCAGAAGAGAAAGAATTCAGGAAGAGTACTGTATAATATGAAATGGCAAGTACACCAGGGGAAGTATTGAGGTTAAAACTTGCTTCATAACTGCAGCTTGCTAAAATATATATTAAGTATCCCTATTTTAATCTGAAAAAAAGCCTCCATGAAGCAAGGGTTATACAACATGGGTTGCTTATGATATCGTGTTACTGATTCCTGGAGCTGTAGAGTCAAAGAACACATAAGATGAGAAGCAATTACCAATTTAGTGCTAAACAGTGCAGAACATCTGAAACAATAAAACCACCATTCTAATAGTGCCCACAGTCAAATAAATTCAAGGTTTTTATAAGGAAAAAAACCCCAAACAATATATATATACATACATATACACATACACACACACACACACACACACATATAAAAAATACCAAGCAATGGAATAAAAAAAAAGAAAAAGAACGTAAAAAAGCAACAGCTGGCAGGGCAAAATGCTTGCAGGAGGCACAGAGATTGAACATCCATGAGAAACAGCATATAATATGCTTGTATCCGAAAACAAATTATAGTATAGTATAGTATATAAGAAAATGTAATAAAACCAGAGTATTTGCAAAACATTACAAACATGATGTCCTGTTTTCAGCTGAGATAGGGTTAATTTTCTTTGTAATAGCTAGTATGGAGATATGTTTTTGATTTGTGCTGAAAACAGTGCTGATAATACAGAGGTGGTTTTGTTATACAGAGATGTTTTTGTTACTGCTAAGCAATGCTTACACAGGGTCAAGGTGTTTTCTGCCTCTCACACCATCCACACCAGTGAGTAGGCTGGAATTGCACAAGAAGTTGGGAGAGGACACAGCCAGGACAGCTGACCTCAACTGACCAAAAGTATATTCAATACCATATGACGTCACGCTCAGCATATAAAGCTGGGGGAAGAAGAAGGAAGGGGGGACACTCATAGTGATGGTGTTTGTCTTCCCAAGAAACCGTTATGTGTGATGGAGCCCTGCTTTCCTGGAGATGGCTGAGCACCTGCCTGCCCATGGGAAGTGGAGAATGAATTCCTTGTCTTGCTTTGCTTGTGTGTGTGGTTTTTGCTTTACCTGTTAAACTGTCTTTATCGCAACTCACAGGTTTTCTCACTTTCACCCTTCTGATTCTCTCCCTCATCCCATGGGGGGAGAGTGGGCAAGGGCTGCGTGGTGCTTAGTTACTGTCTGGGGTAAAACCAAAACAAATGGTAAAGAAACAAACAAATGCGTATAAGCAGTCAAAATCATAGTATCATAGAACGGTTTGGGCTAGAAAGGACCTTAAAGATAAAGTTCCAACCTCCTGACATGTCTGGAGAAGAAAAATAATGTTTGCAACTGCACAGCAAGGTAAATTTAAATTGAATATGGAATACCTAAGAACATTTTAGAAAAGTTCCAAAGCCCTAAAAACTAATGGTTTTTCCAGAGCTATGAGAAATAAGAATATTTTCACCAAGTTGAAAAGAGGCAATGAAACTTAATAGAGCAGGAACACAAAGACTTTGCAATAAATCTAAATGAAGTATTTACATCAACGGTCTTTACAAAGGAGATCTCAGATGTTCTTACAACAGGTATTATCTGTGGTATGAAATGTTGGGGAAAGCTCTCAAACTGAACTCTCAATAGAATAAATCAAATAACCAATGCATAAGCTGAATAGCATCAAATCACCAGGACAAAGAGTATTTATTAAAGAACTATAAAAAAGTTGAAATCTAAAATTGATGAGCTTCAGTGGTAAAAGACTAGAATGTGATGACATTCTTTGGAAAGAACATCAGGACTGACACTGGAAAACACTGTTTAGTTTGCCTAGTTTGCATAATGGATATGCTGGTAGAAATTGGCACAAAAATTGAAATTGTAACAACAGGGCATGATATTTTGGAGAAGAATCAACTTTTTTTTTTAGTCAATAGTACGTCACACTTTGATTTTCAGAAAGCTTTTGATAAGGTTACTTGCTACGTTCTAAGAGAAATAAAACTGTTGTGGGATAAGAGAGATCCTTTTATGTTTCTGTGACTCATTAAAATAGAGGAAAATATACAAATAAATGGCAGTTTTTCAGCTGAGGGTAACATTATGGGATTCCTCATCCTCAAAGTCATGTGCTTGGTATGTAAACTCTTCAACATATTTATAAATGATCAAGGGAGTGATTAGTGAAGTAGCAAAATTCGTAAATGTTGGAAAATTATTGAAGATAGTTAATTTAACAGTGACCGGAAAGAGCTGAAAAATAATTTCATGGTACTGTGTGATGAAGCAAAACCAGATAAATGAAAATTGGTATCAGTTAGTGTAAAGTAATATACAGATGAGGAAAAAAAATGATGATACTTATGCAGTGACACACCGAATAAGTCACTGTCACTGAGAAAAGCAAGACTGAAGTGAGTAATTCTTTAAGGATGTCTTTTCAGTGTTATTTAACAGTCACAGTGGCAAACAAAAAGTTAGGAATTGTTAGGAACAGAACAGGAAGCAAACCAGAAAATGATATTAGGTTACTGTATAAATGGATGGTGTGTTCATGTACTAGGTGCAATTCAGTATGAAATTCTGGTTGTCCAGTTTTGAAAGAGATATCATGGAATTAGAAAAGAGACAGAACAGTATGATGGACTGAAGAAGAGATTACCAGCTCTTCAACCTGGAACAGAATAGTGGGCAGCAGTCTATAAAATCATGAACTGTATGAATAGAATAGAATAGAATAGAATAGAATAGAAT
>VWZZ01005321.1:0-31367 GCA_013399095.1 Psophia crepitans | reverse complement strand
GCCCAGCGATCCAACCTGTCCAGGTCCCTCTGCAGAGCCATCCTACCCTCCGGCAGATCGACACTTCCCCCCAACTTGGTGTCGTCTGCAAACTTACTGAGGGTGCACTCAATTCCCTCATCCAAATCATCAACAAAGATGTTGAAGAGGATGGGCCCCAGCACCGACCCCTGGGGCACACCACTCACGACCGGTCGCCAGTTGGATTTGACTCCATTCACCACCACTCTCTGGGCCCGGCCATCCAGCCAATTATGAACCCAGCGAAGAGTGTACCTGTCCAGACCATGGGCCGCCAGCTTCTCCAGGAGAAGATACCGAGCTCACTATTTTTCACAACGTGCAAACTGAAAGGTACCAAATGAAGGTGTCATGCAGTGGTCTAAAGTAAATGAAAGAATATTTTTTTATTTAAAATGTGAAGTTCAAAACCAAATATGTTCAAAAGGCATTTAGACAAACTAATAAAAGAAATGCCCATTTGTGACTCATCTGATGCAAAGATTCACAGAGTCTCTAAACCACTGACAGCTGAGACTTGGGAAAGCATAGCACAGAAAGTTTAACATGTACATCTGCTGTGTCTTAGACTCCATGGCCCAGATTCAACCAGTGTAACTTTAGGCATTTGAGTTGGCTTAAGTCCCTATAGGTGTTCCTGTGCAAAAAAGAAAAATGAAAATTTTGAATTGAATTCTGGAAGTATATATTCCTTCTCTCATTCTACAGGAAACCTGCAATTATTTAGAGTGTATTTTCGTGATGTAAAATATTTGGCCAAAATAACATTTTCATAAATCCACCTTCTCTCCCAATATTTTGCTAATCATTTCTGCCTCCATAGTGAGGCAGACCTCAGCTGATCTATACAAAAACATTTGTTGTTTCGTGTCAGAAATTAAATCAAGAGAGTGAACGAGTTTAAAAGAGCCTCACATTTCTTTTTTTTTTCTTTTTCTTGGAAGTTGAAGCAATTCCACAGTCTTGTTCACAACTCATCCCATGAAAGACTAGTCTCAGAGCATCTGAGAGGAAAGAAAGATAGTTAAAGCACAGTGCTGGAAAGAGCCAGGTTGGAAATATCTTTCGTCAGTACTCTGAACAATTCTTTATAGTATAAAACCATAGCTTCTAGCATCTCAGTTGGATGAGACGAATCATGAATCAAAGCCTTTCTTAAATATTCACCATATGCAGATGGAGGATTAATTCACACTAGACTACAAAAATGTCTGATCTGACCAACTATGCATATTCTCATGTAAGTGTTCAACCAAAAAATTGAAGTTTAAGGGGTCTGTAATTTTATTCTTGGAGTTGACTGTACCTGTGATTTAACGGCTTTGGTCTACAGACAGCGCATGGAAAGGACACAATGCAGCGTAAGACCGGTATTGTTCATAGGGAATAGACCAGACTGTAAGACGAGTCAGATGTACCATCGATAGCATTGTTCTTCTGGTGAGTGTAGACAGTCTGAGGCATTGAATGGAAACCATTGCTTGGAACAAATGCCTGGATTTAATTTTTCATTTTAAATTTTTCAGGTGTTTTTTTGTTTCTGATTATTACATGGTTAGGGAGAAAAATATGTAAATTTTGTCCCAGATTATTTCCTCATTTATGTCTAAATTCCACCAACACAAGGGATTTTTAAGAACAGATTACTATTTATCTGTGAATCAACTGTGTAAGAATTCAAATACCCAAACACCCAAGCATAAACCTTAATAAAATCTGCCACTATATGTATTTCTCATCAAACAGAGTACACCAATTATCTAAAAATATTCTGGACTGGCAATTATAAAAAATTTCTAGTTCATAGGGTTATTCTCACAAATTCTGGGACTTTCTTTTCTTTTAGAAAACAAACAGCTTTATTCTGTTCCTGTGCAACATGATTCTTCCACTACATTGTGTCAACTTACATTTGGTTCCTTTGCAGACTTTGATGTGATAATATCAGGCATAAGCCAATAGCAAATGATGAGTAAGAGAGGTCAATCCTCTCCCATGTTAGAAACTATTTATATTATTCAGTACTGGAAAATTCTGGCTGATCATAATTGTCTGCTTGTTCTGACATCTCTATAAATTTAATATAAACATAGCCATATATCACAACTGAATTTTAATTCAAAGTTATAATTCACACTTAGGTATTCATGGGACCTGTATTTTTCAAAAGCTGGTAATTTTTCATGACTGATTCACATAATATGGTTTGAATTTTAGAGTTTTCAATTTTTCTGGCTAATTTTTATGCCACTTTCTGTGCCCCTGTAAATTGGTGAAGTGGTTTTCCATCTGTGTACAGTGCATACATGCTATACAGTGGATCTGACAGATTTCATCGTCCCCTCAGTAGGATTTCACATTGGCAACTAAAAGAGTCTTTGTAGGAGTATCAACGTCTGTTCTTTTATTTTTTATTAAAAAAATATGAAATACATTAGGAAACTGACCAATGAAATACTTAAAAAAGAGAACAGATTTAACAGCTTGTTGATCTAATTTGATATTCAGACAAGCCTCCAGGGTGCCTTCTCTATTTTTAAGCAGAAATTAAGCTTCCAAGACCTAATGAACTATTCAGATGTGCCACTACTAATGGATACTTGACTACAGAGGTGTTTCAGATTTAAGAATGTTTCCAGAGAGAAAGCTAATGTCTCATAAACTGGAAAAGAATGCAGGCAACTGAACCACAGAAGCAGATAGGTTTTATTAATCTGAAAAAAACCAATCAAACTGGATTTTAATAGTCATACACATTATTTCATGGTAATTAAGAGGCAACTTTTAAGATTAATAGAATATGAGCTAAAGCTGCAGTGGTTTTATATTTTTGGCAGCAGTGCAAAATGTTTCATCTGTCATACTCTGTTTACAAAGGTCACTACAAATGTTAACCTTCATGACCTTTAAAAACTCAGACCTTTGCCAAACTGTAAGAGATGCTCAGTGACCAATTTATTCTACAAGAATTTCAATATACTGAATGTGCTTGTGCAATGGAAGGTTATCTAACAGTACACTAGCACAAACTTGCAATGTAGCTGATTTTTAAGATTAAAACATATCTAAGGTAAAGAAGCATGTTGGTGCATCATGCTCACAGCGCTGATTTACACTTGACATTACGAGATCACAGAAATCATGTATGCTTGGACACCCTAAGATTTCAATGGCAGGGACAAGCATGTAAAAGATAATCAGAACATAAATAGTTATTAGAAACAGACTCTCCCCTGTGTCTTGACCATAGGCAATATTCCTTTTATGTTATTCTCACAGCAGAAGCTGTCAAAAAGATCTCTGGTAATTATGTGAGTGCAGAGAGATTATAGAATGTAATGATGTCAGAATAACTTCCCTAGAAGAGACATAGTTGTGGAAGAACTATGTCAATGCTTGTGACTTTTGCAGGAATGGAAACAAACACAGAATCCTCCAGAAGGGAAGTAGCTTTCTAAGTTCAAAATTGTGCTTTTTGAACATAAATTTCCCGGCAAGAGAAAGAAAAAAAAAGTTATCATTGCCTAGGAGAATACCTTGACTGTTTTTGTTCCACGTAGCGTGTGAGTGAACAGGCTGAGTATGCACAGCCTAGAATGAAGAGCACTTTTAATATTGGTTTCAGCACTCAGAGAATACTTGCTGGTCAAAGCTCTGAAGCTAGACGCTTAATAGCAAAAAAATCCCCCTAGTTTGTCTTAATTTTGTATGAGTATTCCATGAAAGACAGAGTTGATAAGTCTTTCTCTAATGATATATTTCCACAAAGAAGTCCCTCTTTGCTTCATGTTCCACAATTAACTGTGAACTGTGCCAGCACCAGCTAGCTCTATTCCTGACAAGTTATAATGTTTATCAAGCAGATAGATAGTTATCATCTCCATGAGGCCCCTCCTAGCCCTACTCCCACTCTACTCTTCCTTTTTGAGCCAGCACCAAGGAGGGAGCTTGATTTCAATCTCGACTTGAATGAGTCAATGCTCTTGAACCTTTGCTAAGGAGTTGATTTTATATTTACACACACATATATACACATTATTTAGAGAATCTAGGCTAGACATGGATGGGCAATGTCAGCCTGTGGCAGATACCAGGGAATGGTGGCAGCTGCCAAGTGGCTGGCATGGTGGGTTAACAATGTTCTTCAACTTCTTCCTCAAAAGCTTGACTGTGCTGTCTCAGCACTGTCTCATCTCATCTGACTATGTTTGACATGTACAAGGGTAAAACTAGCCAGAAGTAAGGGACTCTTCTTGCCCTTTCTCATTTTCTGGGAAAGGTAACTGGGGATTGGGCAAGGCAGCACTAGGAAAACAGCTGCTGGTCACAACACTCACTGTTTGGGTCTGTCATGAGGAGGAAAAATATGAGAAATTGGGTACTGCATAGGGTCTACACAGCACAAACACTATTTTGTACCCAAATAACAATTGTTCCTGTTATACTTTCCTCTATCGGCATGTTTGTAAATTCTCAAACCCTGAATATTGTTGATTCAAAATTGTCCCAAGTCAGGCAACATTGGTTAGTGGAGGTGAGAGGACGATGAGGGGAGACACAGCCTGCTCAGACAGATCCTGGGCATGGTTTTGTTCTGTTGCTGCCAAGGACAAAATGACATTGAATTTACATGAAACTTCTGTTACTGTCTAGTGCTGGCTTAGGCTCTGATAAAACTGTTTCTAGGCAGTGTTAAACTGTCTGGAAACCCTGGATGGTGAATCAGGGATTTGGTCCTCAGCATACCACCAAAGACATGTAGTGAGGCAATGTATCCAGTTTAAGAACAGCGTTCAGAAGGACCTCTTTTCATGGAGACTGAACAGCTCATACCTCAGCTGTGCAAGGATTAAGATGTTATCTGTGTCCTTAAGGTCCCATACAACATCCAATGCCAGACTACTTTAAGACATCTGGAGGTAAAAGTTAGTGCCAAACAAAAATCATTTCAGCAATTTCCAGAGTCCAGTGCTCTCTGATTAGATATCCCACATGAGGAGATTTTAATATTTTAAAACCAATTTTACTTACTTGAAGCTATTTGACATGACATGGAGTTTTGATTCAGCAGAGTGATACAGCAATATATTAAATTACATCACAAGCATAATAGAGCAATTGCAATATACAGTTGAATCACAACAGAAACGTGATTGATATTACTGGTCTCTATATGCCAATCATCATGATGCTGGGCATCTCCAATCACTGGGAAGCAATCCGTGGGCTGAAGCCAACTCAAGACTCTTGTTCTCTTCAACGTTCATTTTGTTTGTTGCTCCTCTTTTATGCCCTGTGTTGGGCTCAGCCACATACACATTTCCCCCACAGTGCTCTGGCTAGCTCAGGTCCCCTTCTGTTGAGCTTGCTTTGCAACAGCTGTGGTTACTCCCTATATTCTTCCCTGAGCTTTAAAAGCCCAATGTCTATGTCCGTCTCCTTTGAGCTTTCTTCCATTATGGGGGTGTGTTGGCTGGTCACAGCAATTCATAGTCCAGCTCCTCTCTGTTGCTCTTCATTGCATAGCAAAGAAAGCAGCCTCCAGCAAAAGATATAATTGTGAATGCAATGGGGTGTAGGTCTTACTTCAAACCATTAAAATGACTTGCGTAGCCCTGATTTGAGGGAACTAGCAACAATTCTTGAAAAAAGAAACCCAAGGCACTTCTTTGTTCACTTCAATTTTACTGATTTTTGGGGGGGGAGTGGATTTTTTTATTTGCTTTGTGCTTTTTATTTTTTTTCCTTTCATGTGTTGGGTACTGAAATGCAATAGAGTTGTTTGTACTTACTAAAGGATGAAGCTTCATTCATAAAAAACATGTCCTAATACCGTGAAGTGAGTAAAGCATCCAGGAAACAAAGGCTGGAGATTTAGCCTGGAGGAAGAATGAGAAAATTGGAAGACTATATGCATTTAGAGGTACAAATCTTATCAGAAAAACAAAGTTATTGTAAGAAGACTTCGGGTAATTAAAAGACATGTAATTTGAAAATGCAATAAAGAATTCCATAAGCAGTGGTGCATGATCTTCAGTAAGTGATATATAATTTTAATGTTACAGACAGGTTACTTTTCTAGTCAGAAAATATCTGTATTTGTGGAACAGATCCTCAATTTGCACAAAGTGGAGACTTCAGATATTATTAGCTATGGCTCTAGCCCAAAGGGTAAGCTTTGAGAAATGAGCAAGTGATCAGCAGCAAAGGATGAATATAAAAATGTAGGTTTCAAGGGATTAGTACAAAAAAACTTCAGGAATTCACCTGAAGGCTTCAGAACTATCGTGTGTAAATCGTTGAAAGGCTGTGAATAATATTGCATTCAAAAGATGCTCTGTATACCTTTGATCATTTACATTGTACATTCAATATACATGAAGAATTCGAATGTCAAGCCTGTAAAAGCTAGGCATAAGATTCTGCAGCATTTTTTTTTTTCAACTAAATATACAAGCAAAGAAGGACAATAATTTTAGGCTAGCCTTCTTTCCATGCCTCGTCATGACTTGCAGCACCAGCCTTGCTACAGTTCTCCCAGGTAGCAAGTGACAGGACAAGACGGAATGGCCTCAAGTTGCATCAGGGCACATTTAGGTTGGGTATTAGGAAAAACTTTTCATAGGAAGAGTAGCAAGGTGTTGGAACAGACTGCCCAGAGAGGTGGTTGAGTCGCCGTCCCTGGAGACATTCAAAAAACATGCAGACGTGGCACTCCAGGACATGGTCTAGTAGGATGGTGGTGTTAGGTTGATGGTTGGACTTGATGATCTCGGAGGTCCTTTCCAACCTTAGTGATTCTATGATTCTAGCACTCTTCTACACCTGTAAAACAGCTGGACATGTTTAGATCCAAGGTACCAGATGGGATTCACCTGAGATTGTTAAAAGATATGGACAATGTAATTGTAAAAATAATGCTGTTTGTCACATACGGAAAACTCTGGTAAGAATCTGGCAACTGGAAATATTAACATTGTATCTATCTTAAAAATGGGTGACAGGGAGGACCTAGGGAACTACAAGCTGATCAACTTCACCTCACTCCCTGGAAAGATCATGGGGCACATCCTCTTAGAATTTATTTTCAAGTAAATGGAGGATGAGAAGATAATCAGTAGTAATCAGCATGAATTTAGGAAAGGCAAGTTGTGTTTGACTGGCTGGATGAATGAAAGGTGAATGGTGGATACCTATGTTTTAGTAAGAGTTTTTACATCATCTACCTCAGTGCTATTTTTTGATAGCTGCATGTATACATTGACTGAGCAGACAGTTTAGTAAGTTCAAAATTGGCTGCACTGCCAGTCTCAAATAGCAGTGATCAGTGGTTGGGTGATCATCTGGTGACCTGGAAAGAGTAAAGTAGTCTAAGAGTTAGTGCCAAGAGCCATAGTGTTCAACATCTTCAAAGGTGGTCTGGGTGATCAACACACAATGCTTTTGAAGATCATATTTATGCAGATCATATTAGCTATAGAGGAAAGGCTGAGAGAGGTGGGTCTGATAGCCTGGAGAAGACTGAGAAGGGATCTGATCAACACTTATAAATATCTAAAGGAAGGGTGTCAAGAGGAAGGGGCCAGACTCTTTTCAGTGCTGCCCAGTGGCAGGACAAGGGGCAATGGGCAAAAACTGGAACACAGGAAATTCCATCTAAACATGAGGAAAATCTTTATGCTGAGAGTAACAGAGCACTGGGACAGGCTGCCCAGAGAGGCTGTGGAGTCTCCTTCTCTGGAGATATTAAAAACTCACCTGGACATGATCCTATGCAAACTGCTGTAGGTGAACCTGCTTTAGCAGGAAGGGTGGACTAGACAATCTCCAGAGGTCCCTTCAAACCCCTGCCATTCTGTGATTCTGTGATAGGGAGCATGACCCTTCAGTCCAGAGGGACCATGATAAATTTGGGGATTAGACTAAATGAAACTTAAGAAAGTTCACCAAGAAAAAAAAGTCATACCACCTGAGGCAAAATAATTCCATGTGGTCTGAAAAGCTATTAAGATTTACACTGGGTGCTGAATTAGATAGGAACCCATATTATTAGATAGGAACCCATAGAGTACTCTTATTGCAAGGCAGAATGCATACTGACTCCATTAGGAGGAGCACGATCAACAGATTGAAGGGAGTTATTATCTTGACTACTTGCTGGTGGTGAGGTATCACCTAGAATATTGCATCTAGGGTTTGCAGTGTTATGTATAGAGGGCTACCAAGAGCACCAGGGGTACAGACGATCCATGAAGAGAAACTGTTTGAGCTGGACTTGTGTAGTCTCGTAAAAGGGAAGTTAAGAGAAAATCTTAATAAGTGCTTGAAACAAATTGAACAGTAGTTAAAAGATAGCAGAGCCAAAGAGACACTGGCTACAAACTATGATTTGAGAGGTTTAGGTCAGGCACTGTGAAAAAAATAAACAGTTTATATGGAAGGTAGTACTGTACTGAAGCAGCTTAACTATATAGATGGTGAAAGGTACTTCCTTAGGAGTTTTAAAAACGCTGCTACCAAAGCCACAACTCACCTAATCTATGTTGGACATAGTGTTGCTTTCGGTGGAAACTGGACTAGATGACCTTCAGAGGCCCCTTCCAACCAGCATGATTCTGTATGTGTGTCTGTGACAGGTCCTGGTCCTCTCTCTAACAGGAGTATATCACAGAAAGTAGTTTGGCTTGCTAAGTGTGGCTTGGAAAGATTTGCCTATTTATGATTTTGAAGCTACTTACCAAGTGATTTTTGCAGATACCAGTGCGTAACAGCAGAGGCAACGCTGTCAGAGTCTCCATTCCTCTGCTGTGTTCGGAAACTTCTTTCTTTTATTCCCTCTTTTCTCACACTGCTTGTGCATGCATTTCCTGGACTCTGGAAAACAACGTGAGATCTTAGAGACATGGTTTAATGGTGGACTTGACGGTGCTAGGTTAACAGTTGGACTCAATGATCTTAAGGGTCTTTTCCAACCTAAATGATTCTATGATTCTATCTTCCTGCCTAAAATCATTAGTATTTCCCAAACAGGGTATGAACAGATGCCCTCATGTTCTTCATATGTCAGCATCTGAAGTTCATACAATTTTGTCATTCAAGTATTTTTGAAAAATGTTGCAAAATGAAACCTGTTTCTAGTTAACAATGTGGGCATCAGACACTGACTAGACAAACAGCTTCACATCCTCTGGGGTCCCATCCTCTCGGGTCCTGATGGCCTCCATGCTTCCTGCTCCATCTACTTCCTTTCTCAGCCTGTGCAGGGGACTGACCAGATGGCTCTCTAGCAATACGTTAACTGGGAGATCCAGGTTCATGTGTGACACCTGGATCTGTTTACAGACTCCAACCATATCCTGACATGGTTGGAAATTGGGGAAAACATGACCTACTCCTCCTGTTTTCTTCCCTCCCTTCCCCATTCTAGGGTGGTTTTGCTTTTAAAGGACTTCTGTGTTTAAACAGCAATGTTTTCAGTACATATCTGCAGTTTGAGAGATGAGATCATCTTTGGTGTTGAGGGTGCACACCTACCAGCGAAGCCAGATGCAGCTGTGGTGGTCTATTAATGTAATACCGGATAAAGAGACTGATCGCTACACTATCTGCTCTCTTATGTGCTATACCTGTGGAGACCATACGTTTTTCTGACACCGTTTTAATTTTTTCCCAGATTACCTACAAATAATATGAACAGTGTGCACCCAACAAATATGTTGAACAGGGCTTCTCATAACTTGGGGACAGTTTTCTTTCAGTACCTCACCACAACTGTAGTGCAAAAAATGTATTGTGGCAGCTACCTGTGTTCTATTGTTTTGTGTAGCTTTAACAAGAGGAAATAAAATGTAAAGTCTAAATCTCATCAGTAAATCTTATTTATTAAAAAAGAACAAAATAATATAAGATAAACATGAGAAAAAAATCCCTACATCTAAAGTTCTGTTACAGTAGTCTACAGTTACCTTCTGACTATCCTTGAGGAATTGAAAGTATTAATGGCTCCTTAAGTCTCTTTCTTGCAAAAAATACAGGAAATTAAGGAAAAAATTCCAAGTTATTCCTGGTTGATCCTACTAATAAGCTTCGATATCATACTGAAGACAATGTTCACTGAGGGTTTTGATTAATATACAGAGTTAAAAAATGACATTTCAGGAGGAGATAACTTGAGGGATATCAAACAAAAAATAAATCAGGGAAAGGACTATTTCCTCAAAGACTGGTTGATGAAGGGTTTGATCCTGCAAAACTCACAGTAGGTTCACTTATGTAGTTAAAGTTAAGCAGATGCTTAATCACTTTGTTGGATCAAGGCCAGACTGCTCAGCACCTTGTAGAAAATCAAACCTGTAAAGTGCCTGCAATAACAGTGTAAGTTAAATAACTGGATTAATTACTGCAGATCATCCTAATATGAAGAATACTCAGCTAAAAATATGATTTGATAACATTTTGATGAAGAGATTAGAGGTAATCAAGTATAGTAACGGTAAATTTACAATTAAAAAATTCATTTCCAAGTTTGTGCCAAAAATATAACTTTCTTCTGGTTAATTTTTGAAGTCTTTAGATATTCTAATTAGAAAAGTATATTTGGAAAAAAATTAATCACACTTTTTGCACAGACATTCTAAGTGCTGCTACATTTTTCACTGAAAAGAAAAGTAATGTCAGGTAAAATTTTACTATAGACCAGAATTCCCAATAAATTTGAAAAGCTAATATACCACGAGATGTAGAAAACATTCGGAAAAGATCAGGGAATTAACAGCTATTTGAGGAAAGATGAAATAGCAAACAAATGCATGATAGAAAAAAAATAAAATAAACCAAGCAAACATGTTACTTAAATATGTAACTGAATACTCTTATCACTCTTTTTTTACTTAAAATCCTTTTTATTTTAACTTAGCCTTATATATCTTTCACATACTATGATGCTTAGATGTTTTTCTTATGAGGGATGACTTCTCCCTTCTTTTTATTTTCCAGGGATGGGGCTAGTGGTTTTCACAACTTTTATATAAAATAAACATGTGTTTTGCATGAAAATCTTATCAAACAGCTCTAGACTTTTTAAACACAAATAAGGCATTCTTTATATCATGTAATCTGTATCTGTCTTATAACATGGCAGAAATACAAATGAGTTCTCCTTATTATGTTCTTTTCCAAGGTAATCTGTAGGTCAGAATCAGACCCTGTACTTCTGATGAATCCCAGTTAGGTGTGTTATACAATGGATTTTGGTGCCAAGCCATTGCTGATGTAAGCAGCTCATCTCAAAATAATGTTGTCCTTAAGGAATGTTTTAATACAACATTTTGGGCCCAGAACAGCCCAAATAATGCCAAGCAGTAGTACTCAAAATTGTATCTGACAGTATGGTTTTCTTTACAGCGTTTTTGCCTATGTGCCATGCTAGGCTATTGAAAATCAAGTGTATATGAAAAAGGTAGCACTCCTTGACTCATGACTCTTTCGCGATGTCTTCGGTGGAAGGTTGTGTGAAGATTACTGTAAACTCTGAATTTGAATGGGAAACTGATAATATCTCATAAGAAAGTTGTTTACATATGCAACGAATGGATAGTAACTGCAACAGAGACGGGCATTTGAAACCACACAAACTTAACGCATTGTGCTATTTTTCCTGCCACTTATCATAGAATCATAGAATGGTTTGGGTTGGAAGGGACCTCAAAGATCATCTAGTTCCAACCCCCCTGCCATGGGCAGGGACACCCTCCACTAGACCATGTTGCCCACAGCCCCATCCAACCTGGCTTTGAACATGTCCAAGGATGGGGCCTCCACAGCTTCTCTGGGCAACCTGTTCCAGTGCCTCACCACCCTCACAGTAAAGAATTTCTTCCTAATATCTAATCTAAATCTCCCCTCTTTCAGTTTATACCCATTCCCCCCTTGTCATACCACTCCTTGTTCCTGTAAACAGCCTGTCTCCATCTTTCCTGTAGGCCCCTTTAGGTACTGAAAGGCAGCAATTAGGTCTCCCCGGAACCTTCTCTTCTCCAGGGTGAACAATGCCAAATCTCTCAGACTGTCCTCGTAGGAGAGGTGCTCCTATGTCAGTGTTAATTTATGTCAATTAAAGGTTCATTTAGGCATAGAAAATTAAAGTACAGGTATATGATGCAATAAATTTAGATTAGCCTTTTGAAGTAGCAAGTATTCTGCCATACCTAGGTGGCCCATAAACTTTCCTGTGTTGAATAGTAGTGAGTCCACCTGTACAGGAATAAATGGAAAGACCAAAACACAGTGAGGCTATGATAAAAAGCTTCAATTAGTTGACATTCTGTATTCAGTTTTAAAATCATTTCATAATAGATAAGATTATCAGTACTTTCAAAATGAGGCTGGAATGACCTTTATATTTCTGGAGTAAGTGGATTAATTCTTACCATTGTGCTCTGGGTCTTACTCACAATTGAGCAGCCTTGGTACAGCTCCTATTTAAGTAGGTCACAATTAAAAAAAAAAAAAAAACCAAAATTGGCTAGATTTAGAAACATTGGTAAGTAATAGGATTTTCAGGAATGCTAAGCCTTTGACACAGATGAGTTCCCAACATCAGCAATTAAAAAAAAAGTCAACTTACTGCTGTCTACATGTGAACATAATAATAGACTGATATCTTTAGACATGATTTTAGGCTCCTATATTGGAAAAACTTGGTATTAATGATGCTATAGAGATGCTATTATTGGATTACAGCCTAGCCCATGCTCACCTTGAAGAAACCACTGAAAACTTATGGAAAACCTAATTACCACAGAAACCAGGATTATGACTTCAAGTGGATAATCATAAAGAGCAGACAAATTCCTAAGAAATCAAGATCCTATTTTCATGTAAATGTTAGTACTTATAATGAGTGAAGGGAAAATGACCTGGAAAAACTGCAGAAAGACAGAATTGTTTTTAATAGCTTGTCTCCCAGAGTATGCTGTGACCTGTCTCATGATCTTTAGCTCCTTTGTTCTTTTACTGCAGCTTCTGTCAAAAAACCCCAGTATTTATTTTGGGAAACTGAAACTAATAGCTCTTTTTTTTTTTTTTTTTTCCTCTCACAGTTAGCAAGCAGAGTTCTCTCTTACAGATCAGGGATTTTATTAATTCAACAAGTTGTATCATCCTTATAAGAGTTAGAAGGGAATTTTTCCTCTGTGAGTGCTGCTTTTGTTCATAGAGTGTCACACCAGTAATTCAAATAGGTCAATGAAAGAAAATGCAGTGACCTCAAAAAGACACCTGGGTTGTTGGAATAAAGAAAATACACCGACTGTTCAGCATTCAAGCCTCAGACTGGAGCTGCACAAGCAGAGCTGAGCACTTTTTATTGCTCCTCCTCACTGAAGGAGAGGACAGGCTTGGGGTGACTTCCAGGCAGTCTCAGTCTGACCTGAGAAAAGCAAAGGTTGGTGGGTCAAGCAGTCAGCCTTACTACTAATATGGCATTAAAACAGTGTTCCATGTGCTATTTCATGAGTTACATGTCTGATACCTCTTGAATTAGTAATGTAAATACATTTTTAGGGAAACACTTGCCTCAGGAGAAAGTAATTTTATACTTCTTTTTTGAAAGACCTGGTAGAACTCAGCTACAGTCAGTGGGAAAGAAGAGACAGCTCCTATATGCAGAACATTATCCTTTACTTACTTTCAACTTCAGGTAAGATGAATATAGAGTAGTCAGAAAAAAATGTTTCCAGAAGCTCTGTATTTCTGGCAACAGAATAGAACTGAATGCAATTATTCCTGCATTTTGATTCTATGAATTCCATTTTTTCTGGCAAAACTCTTGAGAAAATTTGAACTAAATTTTAAATATTTTTATTCCAACAGCTTAAATACACCAAAAATATATTCAAAACTTGCAGGTCAGATCCCTCTCTACTCTGCCCTCCTGAGACCCCACCTGGAGTACTGCATCCAGGTCTGGGGCCCCCAGCACAAGAAAGATGTGGATTTGTTGGAGCGAGTCCAGAGGAGGGTCACGAAGATGATCAGAGGGCTGGAGCACCTCTCCTATGAAGACAGGCTGAGAGAGTTAGGATTGTTCAGCCTGGAGAAGAGAAGGCTTTGGGGAGACCTTAGAGCAGCCTTCCAGTGCCTGAAGGAGCCTACAGGAAAGCTGGAGAAGGGCTGTTACAATGGGATGGAGTGATAGGGTGAGGGGTAGTGGTTTTAAACTAAAAGAGGGGAGAGTTAGATTAAACGTTAGGAAGAAATGTTTTACTGTGAGAGTGGTGAGGCACTGGAACAGGTTGCCCAGAGAAGCTGTGGAGGCCCCATCCCTGGAAGTGTTCAAGGCCAGGTTGGATGGGGCCCTGGATAACCTGATCTAGTGGGTGGCATCCCAGCCTGTGACAGAGGGGTTGGAACCAGATGATCTTTAAAGTCCTTTCCAACCCAAACCATTCTATGATTATATGAAACTGAAATTAAAAAAAAAAAAAACAACCAGTAACCAAACTTTTAAATCATAGATGTGCTTGTTAAACAAAAAAAACAAACAAAAAAAACCACAGCAGAGAACAATCCTAGAACCTAGCATGAGTAGATACGATATATTACACAGGTGCTAAGATGTGATTAAAATACCTTGTTAGAGTCTACATCAAATCACCAAAGATGTTTCATCATACTCACATCCTCAAGTCTTCAAAAGCTAGACCTCCTATCAACCATATATGATAATTCATACAAGTACCCTTCCTGCAAACACAGTAATACAAGGCCAGTATCATACATAGTTCCCTATTTTTAAACATACCTTCAGCTGTACTACCTGCTGGCTTTTGCAATTACATCCTCCTTTCCCAACTGGGTTTGTTAATTGAACACAGCTGCCTGGCCCTGGGACCCCCGGACATTAAAAGGGCAGGTGCCCTACTATGCTCCTCCTAAACAATCTTGGCCTTTAACTCTTTCACTGCTGATCCTGTTTGAACTAGATTTAGGCACTTTCTTTCAAAGTAGTACCTCTGTAATTAAACACTGCTTTGGGAGGTCTAAGCATGAACAAACAGGAAAAAAGTTTGTAGAGGAATATTATTATTTATATTCATTTTTTGGCTGAGGTGGTGGGCCCTTGATCTGGACAGTTACAGCCAGATGGGGTTTTGCAGTTGTCTAATACAATATTTCAGAAACCTATGCTGAGTATGATAGTTTACACTTGGGTGAGCAGTATCATACAGAAATACATCCAGACTTTATATGAAGGCTTTATAATACGGCATTATATGTAGCTATTTCCACTAGTCTCTGGATAAACTGAGAGAGAAGTGTACATTAACAGTACTGAATTCTGAGTACTCCTACTCCTAGAGTTCTCAACTGAACTTTTTCTGTGACCATTTGCTTATCCCCAGCAAGTCTCACAGTTTTGATAACTTGAGTCACTCTACAAGCAAGTTGTAGAAATAAATTTTTGAAGAATCAGCTGTAGACTCAAAAGTCCTCAATGTAATTGTCAGAAGTGTTCCTTTTTGATTGATGATGAAAGCGTTTCTGGAGGTGCATCACAGACCCCAAAACCTCTGAGGAGGAAAAAAAATTGAGAAATGGAAATTCTGAGCAAAAGTTTGGGATAGCTAGTGGAAGTTCCTATTTGTACAGTCCATCACTTAAAAAGACAAAAAGAAAAGACAAAGTCCAAGATGTAAATCTCAGGTGGACTGCAAAAGATACTGTAACATTCCAATGTGTGCACTAGCAGCCCAGAAAGCCAACCATGTCCTGGACTGCATCAGAAATAGTGTGGCCAAGAGGTCAAGGGAGGTGGTTCGCCCCCTCTACTCTGCTCTCGTGAGACCCCACCTGGAGTACTGCGTCCACCTCTGGAATCCTCAGTACAGGAAAGACATGGAGCTGCTGGAGCAAGTCCAGAGGAGGGCCACAAAGCTGATCAAAGGGCTGGAACACCTCTGCTTATGAGGACAGGGTGAGGGAGTTGGGCTTGTTCAGCCTAGAGAAGAGAAGGTTCCGGGGAGACCTAATTGCCACCTTCCAGTGCCTGAAGGGGCCCACAGAAAAGCTGGAGAGGGTCTGTTTACAAGGACAAGGAGTGATATGACAAGGGGTAATGGGTTTAAACTAAAAGAGGAGGGATTTAGATTGGATATTAGGAAGAAATTCTTGACTGTGAGGGTGGTGAGGCACTGGAACAGGTTGCCCAGAGAAGCTGTGGATGCCCCATCCCTAAAAGGGTTCAGGACCAGTTTGGATGGGGCTGTGGGCAACCTGGTTTAGTGGAGGGTGTCCCTGCCCATGGCAGAGGGGTTGGAACTAGATGATCTTTGAGGTCCTTTCCAACCCAAACCATTCTATGATTCTATGATTTAATACAGCATTAACAAGCAACATTAGACTTGAATAATGAAAATTCAGTGTGTTCTACATTTCAAAGTTTAAGTACTTTTAAATCATATGGGGTAACAAAGACTTTATACATATGCTTGAATAAGACCTGAATAAATACTCAAGACTTTCAGTTTCTAATATAGAGAAATTAAGGGAGTTTTTGTAGTTTATCGTGTTCAGTTTCCACTGATCCAAATGCAGTTATATTAATTTCCAAAGTGTACTACTGCTACTACTACACAGTATTACATAAAATACCAAATAGAAATTATGTTCAAACAGGAATATCTGTTATGGCTACTAAAGCACAGCATGTGAAGTTTCAAATGTGTATAAGTGAATAAATGCATTCAAAGATTTCTGTGAACATCTGAACATATTAGTGATTTATTGTGCCCTTGGAAGGACAAAACTGTAATTTGATTGAAACAGTGTCTATTTCTTTAAAGAAAGAAAATTATCATGGAGCAGAATATTAATCATGTTTTACCCAACAATTGTTAGCTTCATTGGTATTTTGCCTATCAACAATCTTTGAGCCTTCAAAGAGATGACAAATTATATACCATTGATTCTGGTTGTTGCCATTTGTAACTGACACATTGCGAAGGTAGAATTAATCATTTGATTGATTGAGATTTGTTTTAATAATGGAATTTCAAGCTGGGTTGTCTCTGTTTTCCTTGGAATAATTTTGTTTAACCTTATGAACTGTTTTTCATGCCAGCAGAGATCATTTACAATATAACATTGACTCTCCTCCAACTTTATTTTTATCTATATTTCATTCTTTTCTTCTATTGACTTTCTTTTCTTTGTTTCTTAATCTTAACTGTATGAAACTGAAACTAAACATAGTGTCAGTGTGGAATACAGTGACATACCCATGAAAACATAGTTTCTTTAAAGAGTTTTTATGTCCCAGAAGCTCAGTTCTATCTTTCTGTCTTTCTGTCTTTCAGTGCCTAGTGTGTTAACTATTTCTAGCAGCTATTAAAGAGCTATGTCATATAAAGCCCTTCTCAGGGAAAACAAAGAACCTTGTGGTTTTGCTTTGTCCAATAAATGAGAATAATCAGTTTCTAATAGCTTTTCTCTGTCAGGACCTCATCTTGCAAGATTTTTTAAAATCATTATTATAAATAATAACTTGACTGTCTAGGATGGGCTCATATGAAAATCTTCCTAACATTCCCTTATAGCTCTGAAGAATTCTGAGTATTATGCCTGAGAAGCTTTTAAATGCTTCACTACTGTAAATGGGGAGATTTGGCATTGACGGTCTGTGATAGAAGTTCAGACATGATCAGGTTATTAACTCATTTCTTCCATAATATTTGACTTGAGTGTGTTTGTGGAGTACATGGGAAAAATAAGAAGTCTAAGTGGAACTTGGGGAAATGTAGCGACAGATTCAGTAGCAACAAGTATTGTGTAAGGCTTACACATGCAAATAATAGCCAAAATACTCCAGAAGTCAGAGCAGAAGAATGAGAGAGTGTAAACTTCAGATGCTGCATTGACCCCACCCTGAGAATCCTGCAGGTCTCTAAAAGACATTTTCAAAGCACATGTAAACAGAGATGATGCTTTGTTAAAAACATGGCTGAGGCACAAATTTCAGAGACAAGTAGGCTGTGCCCACTAATAGTTCAGCTCAAGCACTTTGCCTAATTCCAGTACCAGTGGAGCTGTGAGGAAGAGGTAAGTCTCTCTGAATTTCTCAAACAGATAATCTTCAGTCTTACCAGTTCAGATCTGCTTCTATAGTATTGGTCTATGACAAGACACTAAATGAACCTCTGTCTGGCTTCCTCCTTAAGGTCTGTACAGTGCTCTGTAAGAATGGCAGGCAATTCTTTAACAAAGATTCAGAATTAGAAACAGACAGACTTTCCACTGATTTCTCATTCACATAGTTTTGCATAAATGATGACTTTTCCAGGGCTACCAGTTTTTTCACAGCAATTGGACTTCCCTTAGCAGCAAATCAGAGTATTATATAGCACCTGGAAAGGTAAAAGACTTCTACAGTTTTTTAAAAAGCAAACAAACAAAATGCCAGGCATATTCTGAATGGAGAGAGTCAATCACCAGTTTTGGCCTTCTTCCATATTATAATTCAGCTGCTGTGGTGGAGAATCAGAACTTGAGGTTTTATGTGAACAGGTTAGGAAGAAGGAGATTACTGAGTCTGTTTAACAGTCAGCTGATATCCTATGCCAAAGCTTACCCAGTAGCCTTCTGTAATACAGCACAGGAGAACTGGATTTGGAAAGGACCTTTGAGACACAGCCCACAGGCCTCTGGGAACAGGCTACAGCGTGAATGAAAGGGTAAATTAGTCTGTTTTGAGGGGGAAAAAAAAAAAGGCACTTTTCTTGATAACACATAAAATCAGAGAAATTTGAACTCTGTGTACCTGAATATGGTATTTTGTACACAAATTAAAGCTTGGTTTATAAGAGGTGGGATTGCCATTTGGATTTAAACATTTAGTAGTTTCATTTAAGTCAGTATTGTTGATTCAGAACAGTCATGCAGTACTGCCGTGATTCAGCCCCTGTCAGCAGCTGAGGATCATGAGGCTGTTCACTGACCCCTTCCCTCTGGTGGCAAGAGGAGGAGAATTGGAAGGCAAAAGTAAAACTTGTCGGTTGGGATAAGGACAGTTTAATGGGACAGCAAAGGAAGAGGAAAATAACAGCAACAATGCCTATAACAGAATATACAAAGTGGGTGATACACAATTTGCTCACCGCCCCGAAACCTGATGCCCAGCCCATTCCCGAGCAGTGACCTCTCCTCCCCAGCCAGCTCCCTTTAAATACTATGTGTGATATCAGATGGTATGCAAAACCACTTTGGCTACTTTGAGTCAGCTGACCTGGCTATGTCCCCTGACAGCTTCTTGTGAAAATTTACTTTATCTCAGCCCAAATACCGAAAATTTAGTACAAGCATATAGTTTGCTAAGGAGAAAATGAAGTAAAGCAGAGGATCCAAAACCAAAATGATGATAAACTCTTTACTCATAGAATTCAGGACTCATGGAATCATAGACTCATAGAAGAGTTTGGGTTGGAAGAGACCTTTAAAGGTCATGTAGTCCAAACCCAGGGACATATTCAAGTAGATCAAGTTGCTCAGAGCCCCATCCAACCTGACCTTGAACATTCCGAGGGATGGGGCACCTATCACCTCTCTGGGCAACATCTTCCAGTGTTTCACAACCTTCATTGTAAAAAAATTTCTTCCTTATATCTAGGCTGTATCTAGCCTCTTTTAGTTTAAAACCAATACCCCCTTGTCCATTCTCAACAGGCCCTGCTGAAAAGTCTGCTCCCGTCTTTCTTAAAGACCGCAATGAGCTCTCCCTGAAGCCTTCTCTTCTCCAGGCTGAATAGCTCCAACTCTCTTAGCCTTTCCTCACAGGAGAGGTGCTCCAGCCTTCTAATCATTTTTGTGGCCCTTCTCTGGACCCACTTCAACAGCTCCATGTCTGTCTTGTACTGGGCACCCCAGAACTAGACACAGTACTCCAGCTGGGGTCTCACTAGAGCAGACTAGAGGGGCAGAATCACCTCCCTTGACCCACCGGTCACACTCCTTTTTGATGTAGTCCAGGATACAGGTGGCTTTCTGGGCGGCGAGCGCACGTTGCCAGCTCCTGTCCAGCTTTTCATCCACCACCAACTCCAAGTCCTTCTCGGCAGAGCTGCTCTCAATCCCTTCATTCCCCAGCCTCTACTGATACTGGGGGTTGCCCTAAACCAGGTGCGGGACCTTGCACTTGGATGTGTTGAATCTCATGTGGGTTACATGGGACCGCTTCTTTAGCTCTTCCAGGTCCCTCTGGGTGGCACCCTGTCCCTCAGCTGTGTCAACTACACCACACAGTTTGGTGTCGTCTGCCAACTTGCTGAGGGTGCACTCGATCCTACTGTCTATCTCACTGATGAAGATATTCAACAGTACTCATCCCAATACGGAGCCTTGAGGGGCACCACTTGGCACCTATCTCTATCTGGACATTGAGACGTTGACCACTACCCTCTGGATGCAACCATCCAACCAATTCCTCACTCACCAAACAGTCTATTCATTAAATCCATACCTCTTCAATTTAGAGAGAAGGATGCTGTGGGGAACCATGTCAAAGGCCTTAAAGAACTCCAGACAGATGACATCTGTAGCTCTTCCCTTGTCCAATGATGTACTCAACCCAGCAGTTCTACTGTCCAGTTTGATAATGTTACTGTTTAAATGAACTGCCAAAATATAATGCAACAAATAATTTGACAGACTGGTTCAAAGGCCATGAGAGAGAGAAGGATCAAGCAATTTAATTGGTATTTGTTTCACAATCTTATCATTGGTATTAAAATTTGTCATGCATATCATCTTTCAACCTTGCTGAGAAACCAATAATCTGCTGGAGAAGGAAAAGAAGACATCTTTTTGTCTAATAAAAAATAGCAAAGTGATGTCATGGCCTATTTTAAGGCGACACTGGAAAAGCCTGTTTCCCTCTATTGACCATAGACGGAATTTACAGATATTATCCATTTACATTTCTCTCCAAAACTGTAGTTATACCAGATACTCCAGATCTCATAAAGACAATGCAAAGAATTTTTTTATCTCACTGGGAAACATAGTGAAAAAATAGTTAATGAAACATTAACAGAAAATTTAATGAATTTTCATCCATTTGTAAAGAAAATTGGAGGAGGCAAAACTGAGAAAGAAGTGAGTATAAAGAATTGTTCAGCAATCAGAGGAGACTGTAATGAAGTTCTGGATAAATCTCTAATGGGTATGACGGATAGTGTCAAAGAGATAAGTGCTCCCATACACAGGGAAATCTGTCTGCTGCATTTTCAAAAGTAGGAGCTAGTGCATTTATAGCTAACTGTACAAGTATCTGAAATATGTTACATTAGTGAGTTATTTTTGTTAGGTCCAGAAACTGTTCAGAGACTGATTGCTAGTTATTTTCATATATTGAGAATATATCCACATGCACAGCAAAATGTGTGAAAATTCTTTTAGAAGCTCACTAATTTGAGGGAAAAAATCTGAAAGTTATTCACTATAAGGATAATGAGAAGTAATGAAAAAATAGTGTTTAAATTATGTTGGAGATATTCTACCAAAAGTTAGAAACTCATTGTGTGGCTCTTTCTTGGAAAGGTTTTTCCAATAGCTGTTCCACACGTCCCATCCAACCATGTGAGAGACTAGGGATAGAGGTCTAGTATAGGATTAATCAGATCCTATTACATACTCATTCGCAGAATATATGAATAAGTCTGCCGTGGTTGCTGTGACATTTAGAAATTCTGCCAGACCACTGCAGAGTCTGTCCCCCTGGATTGTACAGGGAACATCAAGATCTCTTTTATTTGAAATCGAGATTCATCTTACCTAAGCTTTTATTGGATATTATACAGTCACAGAAATCAAATCATCTTGCTGGGGGAAAAGGTCTAAATTGGACATATTTTATATCTAATGGAGAGTCAGTAGAAGAATTCTGTTTTCAAAAATATTACTTGAGAAATAATAAATTTCAAGAGAAACCATTTCCATACTTTGATCCACTGCAGTACAGATTAGAGGAAAATACTGTGTTCAAAAATCTGTATCTATCAGGACAAGATAGCAAATAATTACTTATTTTGATTCTTCATAATCCACCACTAATCTGTGCTGTTAGGAAAAAATATTTGTAATTCAGCCATTCTGTACATTAAAAGCAATAAAGAGAAGATGTATCTCTGTCAAACTAAATCTCTTGAAGTACAGTAGGAAATAATACATTTGCAAAAAGAAAAATTGAACACATGAGGAATTCCATAAAGATGTGCTCTTCTGCTGTGTACAGATGGTCAGATGCAATTTATTTTGCAATCCGTCATATATGAGCTGGTATGATTCAGCTTGACAAATTACATTCTTGACAGGCTCAGTCTTTAAAGAAGTACTAAAGCTTATATAACAGCAATAATTGGTCAGCACAGGTCTATTTTCAGAAGCATCTGATGCTAACCAACTTTGAACAAGGGAGCATTTTGGTAGAAAATGATTGATCTCAGAAAGCAGACTTAAAGACATACGTCTCTTTGGATTTAAGTTTATGCAAAAAAGGAAAGGAAAGGAAAGGAAAGGAAAGGAAAGGAAAGGAAAGGAAAGGAAAGGAAAGGAAAGGAAAGGAAAGGAAAGGAAACCCAAACAACAACAAAAAAAGGAATAAAAAAAAAGCCCCACAACTTTAGAAGATTAATTTTATTATTTTCCTTAAATGGAATTAGAGAGATTTCCTCCTCTCCCCAGAGCACAATATTGAGAAAAATATCTGACATGGTATCATTATTTTTCATCTGTAATATCAGAGAATGCAGAATCATAGAACCATAGAATATCCCAAGTTGGAAGGGACCCATGAGGATCATTGAGTCCAACTCCTGGACCAGCCCAATTAGAGCATATGACTGAGAGCATTGTCCAGACACTTCTTTGCCTCAAGCTCGGTGCTTTCATTGGTGTAAGCCATCCCTGAGGTCCTGGATCTGTGTTGTAACTGTAGAAGCCACAGCTGTACTAGAAGACAAGGGAAAGGGACACAGTAAAAACTTCCGAAGGGGCATAAAGGGAGCAATGGTTGCTGGGAGGGCTCTTGTCAGCAGAGCACAGAGGAAAATGTCACACCACCGTGGACTGAGAAAGAGTGTTCAACTGCAGTAAGCTACTACAGACTCAAGCAATGAGCTACTACTAGCCCTATGAGAGAGCTGTGCCCTGTATTCCTTACTAAAGTAAAAAAGTATAAAATGTGATAGGAGCAAATAATGTAGAATGAAGCATTGATTTGTACAGCCCCTACGCATAGCTCATGTGGAAAATCTCCAGCCCAGCCAGCCTGCCTGTTCCACACATGCCTTTCTAGGCACAGTTAGAGACTATCAATATCCCACTTGCCTTCTCCATAGCATAGGCATTTTTTGCCTATCCTGTGTTCAACTCTGTAATAACAGTCATGCTTCTGACAATACTGTAGCCATCTTTCCACCACATTTGACTAAAAAATATAAATTAGGTCTGTAGAGGCATGCTTGGCAGAGCTAACGTAAAATGTCTTCCATATGTTTTGGAACCTAATAAGAAAATTATAATTTTAAATGTTTCATTCACATATGTCTATGAATGTGTTTTTATTTACATATTCAAGGCACCATATATTTCTTAAGCTGCAGATTACATTTATATCTTCACAGTATTTAGCTTCTTCAGGAGAACAAAAGGCTGCATGTATTTTGTGAAAATACTTCAGACATTTTAATGTTAATTTAAAAAAATAAATTAATATTATTTTGCTACAGGCAAATATTTTGCTTTAAGAGAAGTTTGTGGAAAATTCCTATAATAATAATAATAATTCTATTATTTTATAGTTGTTCCTTCTCTGTCTGTCCTACACAGCATATTTTTCAAGCTGATTTCAGACAGTTTTAGTTATGGTTCTGCCAGACCTTGAGAAAGCTTTATTTAGTTAAACAATTTTCTTCCTAGCATTCATTTACAATGTGTGTGGATTTTTTTTCCCTATTTTTATTAAACAATCTTAGTAGTTTTATTTGGATGATTGCTAACAAATTTGTTTAATGTAACATTAACATTTCTTAATGAACATACACAAATGCATATAGTGAAATAATATTCCACATTCCAAATTGCTTGTAGGGTGGATACAGTAAAGTAATAATACAACTCTGCTTCCACCCTAAGTTAATACTGCGGGGAAGCCTAACAAAGTGGTTAAATGTTTTTACCACTTCCTTCTGCAAATTTTACATCTTAATAAATATGCTTGGATACATACTTCAGGTTATTAGAAGTTTCTTGGAATGCGTACAGATGGACAGAAGATACTACATTTAATACCTCATACTTGGTGATATTGGACAAACACTTTTTCATTATATTTTTAGACTATGTATAGTATTCTATCCTGCATACTGGAAGAAAAGATGGTGGTCCCCGGAAAACTTACAGTACATTACAAATAGACCATGACACTCAAAAAGAAAATGCTGGGAAATGTCCATATCACATTTTTGTTCTTTATATTCTTTCTCTACATGAGTACAGTACCCAGCAGGATACCAGCGCTGCAAAATGGCTATTATAGCAGCAAAATATGGAGTCCTTAATAGGATGACATAAGTAAGAGGTCAGACTCAAAAATTAATTTCCTTCTTTGGTTGCTGGGGAATATCATAAATATCCCATGCTGAAGCTTTTTCCATTCCACCTATTAGTGCTTTCTTATAGGCTATATGGTTGACTGTTAAGTCCCTTTTTAGTAACAAAAATGTAGGAGGTACCTTGGTTTTCATTAGGCACTGACACTCTAATGGTATTGTTGAGGTGCATCTTAATGTTTGTTTCAAAATACTTAAAAATATTGTTTATTTAACCTTAACTGTTCAAGTTATTTAATCATAGCTTTAAAAATTAGACTTGTAGGCAAATACCTCACTTAACTGAGTCTTTATGTTTGTTGGTTTTGGGTTTTTTTTTTTTCTCTCACAATAAAAATAGGGCTTCCAGGGTCAATCTTTGCCAGATATTTCCAAAGCAGAGAATATTTCACTCCCGTTGCTCACACGTTGCAAATTATAAGAATAAATAGATTTGGTAATATTAGTAAAGGCAGAAATGGAGTTGTTTCATGCACAGCCTAATCACTAGGATGCTCTTTGTTTGATTAAAATGTCAGGAAGGCTATTAGGAAGCAAGGACAAAGGCAAACAAATGGCTCGAGATAAATAGCCGTCTACCAAAACTCTAGGATTAATCAAAAGCAATTCATCTATATTCTCTGCCTCTGATCCTCTGCTGAGTTCACTGGGTTAGCTTGTTAAAGGGTCAAGAGAAATCCCACAGCTAGACTGGTTGTAAATTGCACAACCATTTAAGCAAGGAGCCAGACTGACTCTCAGACCTCAGGGCCCAGGAGTGAGTGTAGCTGAAAGGGTTGTGTAGGATTCTAAAAAAAAAGACTAACAAGATTTTAGATAATACTGATACGTATGTAGATCATTCTTTGCTGAAAAATCTTTTTCTTCTTACGTTGTGCTTTCACTTAAGAAGCTGTCTGGCTGCTCTTGTCTCCCCAAACATAAAATCTTACAGGGAAGACATTCTCTTACAGAGAATCAACTGGAGAAAAGCTGATCAATGAACAGTTTATCCTAGCCCGGTGGAGCCATAAAAGTTTGAATTTTGCACAAGCCTTCATGCACAAAGGAGTACACCCAGATAAATGAGGCAGTATAAAGATGTGTTAGGTCAGTAACTGTGACATGCTTGGTGTCGACTGTAAAGTTATCCACATTTAACAAAGGGAAAAATGAAATGAATTGCCCAAATGCTTGTTCAGTACTGGAGCCGACAAGATAACCAAGAAATCACATGTTCTTTGCAATATAATCTTACCTACAGGTTTTACTGCTTATCATGTTGATAGACTTTTCTCTGACTGACTAAAACATCACACAGGACAAGGATGAGCACCAAGTGTAGTGGCACTGTAGGAAGTAGTGGCCCAGTTAAATGTGCTGCTAGAGCCAAAATGGATGCTGCAGCTGTCAAGAAAAAAGTTTGTAAGAGTTAAAGCATTTGCCGAGTAAATTGTGAAAAACAGAACGCAGAAAAAGAATTAATATTTCTTGTAGAATTTGAAAATATTTCTAATTAAAGTGAGATTTTCATGGTTTTGCAGTCAATTCTTCAAGGACTCCACAAAATAAAAGAATTATTGCACCTTTAAAGAAATTTTAAGATCATTTAAGTCATATTTAATTATGGGCAAGTTAATTAAAACACAGTATCTACATTAAAGAAAGTACCAAAGTACAGAGGCAAAATGGAGTAAAATTAGCATGTGGAATTTGAGGTGTTGTTTCTACAACACACACACACAAAAACTGAAATATGAAAAGTACCAAATTATAAAAATAATCATCTGCTAAACTGTTAGGTTACACCTGGAATCTGTAAAATTTACTATTCACTCTTTCAGGGAGTTGTTACACTGTTTCTCTGCTATGTTCCCTGATTGTGACTACCCAGTAATTTTCACTAATTTTGCTGCTGTGTGGTTTATGTGACAAACATTCATATACATAGGTCTGAGACTGAAATAGTACTTTTCAAGTGATATTTCAGAACATAGCTAACACTTCATATCTACTTGCTCCATCTAAACTGGCAGACAGAATGGGAGATGTATTCACAAATGCTGTATGAGATTGACAGCGTGTTTTTGATGACTCTGCTTCTTGCTCCTCAGACACTACTTAGGTCCACACATGTGGGCTCTACTCGCAAATTTTTGTTCTGAGAAAGATAGTTTTACAAAATCTATAAGATGGGTGTATTTATCCTATTTTCTCTTCATTTCTTCCCAGATGCCTATGAAGATAATGATAATAACAACAACAAAAGAGCAATTTACATTTATATGGAAACTTCTATCAGAAGTACAAACTATATACAGGAATCAATCCACCAAACGTGACCATCATCCACAGAATGAAATACAATAGTTCTTTTAACAATGCACACCCTCAGTATTAGTGTCTTGAATATTGGAGTATGAATTGCAGGAGAGGGCTTGTAACTTTTCATCCTGTTTGCAAACTGAACACAATATTTCAAAACTTGTGTACCAGAAGACAGACTTCTGATCAATACAATGTTGTGCTGGTCCATGGGAAGTGGGGAATTAATTCCTTGTCTTGCTTTGCTTGCCTGTGTGGCTTTTGCTTTAACTATTAAACTGTCTCTATCTCAACTTTTTTTTGTTTCCTCACTTTTGCTCTTCTGATTTTCTCCCGCATCCTGCTGTGCGGGGAGTAAACGAGTGGCTGCATGAGGCTTAGTTGCCAGCTAGGGTTAAACCATGACATTCAGCAAACCAATTTCTCAGAACTATAAAGCTTTCAGCTCTCTCGGTGGTGTCAGTTCTGGCACTAAAATCCTTTAAAATGTATGCTGCCTGGTTTAGTATGTAAAATTAGCATACAGTATTGATAACGGAAAGCATCCATGATTTCTTGAAGAAATTTGTGTGTGGATCTGGGAAATCAGGCATACTTGCAATACTTTTTCGAATTCCTGAGGTGTTATCATGATTGCATCATTATTCTGGATTACTTACTCTGGAGAATGAGTATCATTTGTGTGATCTGATACCACTTCAACATATAGCTGATACCAGTTCATCAGACATTGTAAAGAGGATTTATGTGTCTGCGCTATCTCTCCACAATATTCACAAAGTCATAGCAATCAGGTCAAGTCCCTGGTGACTGGAAACAGGGAAACATTGCCCCCATTTTATAAAAAGGGTAGAAAGGAGGAATTACTGACTGGTCAGCCTCATCTCTGTGCTTGGGAATATCACCGTACAGATACTCCTAGAAGCTATGCTATAAAATATGAAGGAAAGAGAAGTTATTCAAGACAACACGGCTTCACCAATGGTTGGTCTTCTCTGAACAAACTAGTGGCCTTATATAATAGAGTAACTACATCATTGGACAAGGGAAGAGCTACAGATGTCATCTGTCTGGAGTTCTTTAAGGCCTTTGACATGGTTCCCCACAGCATCCTTCTCTCTAAATTGAAGAGGTATGGATTTAATGAATAGACTGTTTGGTGAGTGAGGAATTGGTTGGATGGTTGCATCCAGAGGGTAGTGGTCAACATCTCAATGTCCAGATAGAGATAGGTGCCAAGTGGTGCCCCTCAAGGCTCCGTATTGGGATGAGTACTGTTGAATATCTTCATCAGTGAGATAGACAGTGGGATCGAGTGTACCCTCAGCAAGTTGGCAGACGACACCAAGCTGTGTGGTGTAGTTGACAATGCCTGAGGGATGAGATGCCATCCAGAGGGACCTGGACAAGCTCAAGAAGTGGTCCCATTGTAACCCACATGAGATTCAACACTTCCAAGTCCTTGAGGTCTCTTCCAACCTTAATGATTCTATTCTATTCTATTCTATGCTATGCTATGCTATGCTATGCTATGCTATGCTATGCTATGCTATGCTATGCTATGCTATGCTATGCTATGCTATGCTATGCTATGCTATGCTATGCTATGCTATGCTATGCTATGCTATGCTATGCTATGCTATGCTATGCTATGCTATGCTATGCTATGCTATGCTATGCTATGCTATGCTATGCTATGCTATGCTATGCTATGCTATTCTATGCTATTCTATTATTAAGTGCAAGGTCCCACACCTGGTTTGGGGTGATTCCCAGTATCAGTACAGGCTAGGGGATGAAGGGATTGAGAGCAGCTCTGCCAAGAAGGACTTGGAGTTGGTAGTGGGTGAAAAGCTGGACACGAGCTAGAATTGTGCGCTCGTCGCCCAGAAAACCACCTGTATCCTGGACTACATCAAAAAGAAGCGTGACCAGCAGGTCGAGGGAGGTGATTCTGCCCCTCTAGTCTGCTCTGGTGAGGCCCCACCTGGAGTACTGCATCTAGTTCAGTACAAGACAGACAAAGTTTTATGTATTATCAAGGAAAGTACCTTTTTTTTCCCCCTTTCCTTTTTCCCCCTCAAAACAGACCAATTTACCCTTTACTTTCACGCTGTAGCCTGTTCCCAGAGGCCTGTGGGCTGAGTCTCAAAGGTCCTTTCCAAATCCAGTTCTCCTGTGCTGTATTACAGAAGGCTACTGGGTAAGCTTTGGCATAGGATATCAGCTGACTGTTAAACAGACTCAGTAATCTCCTTCTTCCTAACCTGTTCACATAAAACCTCAAGTTCTGATTCTCCACCACAGCAGCTGAATGATAATATGGAAGAAGGCCAAAACTGGTGATTGACTCTCTCCATTCAGAATATGCCTGGCATTTTGTTTGTTTACTTTTTTAAAACTAGTAGAAGGGCAGGCCACAAAGGAGGGCCTTTAAAGGTCTCAACCCAAATTATTCTATAAATCTATGATTCTATGAAATAATTAACATTTTTTGGAGATTCATTTGTTTTTAAGAAAAGAAAAAAAAAGATGGAAACAGAAAGGTAGTCACTAATAATTAATGGCTTTTCCTGTCACTAGGTCTGCTCTGGTAAGAAATGATTGTGATATCTTTTCACTTAGCCAAGTCTAAAATGTCACTCGTAGCCATTTTGATGGCAGATTAATGCTTGAATCAAAATGTATTGTGGTCCATAAGTTTTTGTCTGAAGCAGACATACAGGTTTGTAACAGTGAAAGGCTCCATAAAATCGATGTGACTGCTTCAGTCAGAGAGTTGTCCATTTTTCAGGGTGCTTTGTGTGGCAAGGTTTTGGTCATGGTGGGGAGGAGGGGCCATAGGGGTGAATTCTGCAAGAAGCTGCCCTTCTATTTGATAGAGCCAATGCCAGCCAGCACCTGGATTTCAGATACACACACACTGTGCTGACTAGATTATAACACAGTGATATTTTACATTTTTCATGGCTACTCCTTGTCTAGGTGAACTGCTTAGGACTAAAGGTTGGCTGTTTTGTTGAAAACACTTATAGAATAGAATAGAATAGAATAGAATCAAATAGAATAGAATAGAATAGAATCATTAAGGTTGGAAGTGACCTCAAGGATCATCTAGTCCAACCATCCCCCCACCACCTATTACCCACTAAACCACGTCCCTAAGTACCATATCTAACCTTTCCTTAAACACNTTCCAATGCCCAACCACCCTTTCAGAGAAGAATTTTCTCCTCATCTCCAACCTGAACCTCCCCTGGCGCAACTTGCAGCCATTTCCCCTTGTCCTGTCACTAGTTATCTGCGAGAAGAGGCCAACCCCCAGCTCACCACAACTCCCTTTCAGGTAGTTGTAGAGGGCAATAAGGTCTGCCCTGAGCCTCCTCTTCTCCAGACTAAACAAGCCCAGTTCCCTCAGCTGCTCCTCATAAGACCTGTGCTCCAGCCCCTTCACCAGTTTCGTTGCCCTTCTCTGGACACGCTCCAGGGCTTCGATATCTTTCTTGTGGTGAGGGGCCCAAAACTGGACACAGTACTCGAGGTGCGGCCTCACCAGGGCTGAGTACAGGGGGACAATCACCTCCCTGCTCCTGCTGGCCACACTATTCCTGATCATACAAAGGTGAAGAAAGAGCCAGAGCAGAGAATATGTATGCTTAAAATCTATTGCCAGAGCATAAACCTCATGAAACTTTTTAAAACTTCAAAGGGGGAAAGGTTTTTTATGTCTACTGTTGAGACAGAGCTATAGCCTGGTATGTGCACTGCCAGGCACATCTTTTTCAACATTTAAATTCAATTCCATTTTAGCACAAAAATCTAAAAGGGAAAAATTGTTGTGTTTTTTCTTTTCTCAGGTTAGGTGCCTTTGGATCACATTAACAGAGCAATCAAACTGAAACAGCAGCCAGCACACCAATAGCTGTAACAAATATCTGATCCGTTGTAAAGGTGAGCTCCCATTAAGGTCCTTACTGGAATGACACTGAGTAGGCAGGTAAAAAATGTGGGTCCCCTCTGAAATCAAACAGGTGACCTGGTCACCCAGGAATTGCAGAAGGCTGCTAATGACTTTTTTGCCTCAGCCTTTACTGGCAAGGGCTCTAGCCACACTGCCTAAGTCAAAGAAGGTGAATGCAGGTACTGGGGGAATGAAGAACAGCCCACTGTAGGAGAAGATCAATTTCGAGAATATCTAAGGAACCTGAAGGTGCACAAGTCCATGGGACCTGATGAGATGCATTCGCGGGTCCTGAGGGAACTGACAGGTGAAGTGGCCAAGCCACTCTCCATCATATTTGAGAAGTCGTGGCAGTCCGGTGAGGTTCCCACCCACTGGAAAAAGGGAAACTTTACTCCCATTTTCAAAAAGGGAAGAAA
>VWZZ01005320.1:46798-91446 GCA_013399095.1 Psophia crepitans | reverse complement strand
TGAGTCATTTTCTCACATTAGTTTGGTGTGATTTAAGTGTTTTCCTCACAAGTTTATCAATGCATGAAATGAACTTTGTCCATGTGGCTTGTCAACTTTGCAATCCAGAGTATTAGCTCTCTGAATTATCCAGTTAAAAGCACAGTTGGTTTTTCGAGGTTAAGATTGGAACAAGGGGCATTTTGAGAACGTAAGGAAGCTATGCTATTTAGATAACTGCCATAGGGGAGCTGTTCCCTTTTATATGAGCCAACAAAAAGGAGGTGAACTGCCTCTGTCAGCAGTGTCTCTGAAATGAAGTTACTTTGTTCTACTCAGTCTCAAAGAGCCAAACAGTAATTTACTTCATGGTTATCTTGTATTAGGTCAGAAACCATTTTAAAACTTTTCTTAAGGCTTTACAAGACCTTACTGGACTGTTGTCTTTGTGCTGAGATGTGTTGATATCCTGAAAATCCTGTGCTTTTGTTTAATTTCTGTGCACACCCTGGCTTCACAGCAGTGAATACAATTCATTGACCCAGAAAGCCTTTGATGGCAGCTACTGGGCGCTTGAAACAAACTGTCTGGCTTCACTGGTTAAAGCTGTGCCCCAAGATGGGAGAGAAAAGCCTGACAGTGTGGTGTTCATGCAAAGATAAAGGGTAAAAGATAGCACTGTGTTGCTTTCAGTGTTAAAGGCTTCTTTCCTGCCTCTTTTTTTTTCCACAGCTGTTTTTACTAATGTGTTTGGCTTAGGCTATTAGCATAATAAAAACAAGCACTCTTTAGTATAAAGAATTGCTTGATGCATATAAATGTTTTGGTTACAGTAAACACTGGTGCTTTTAAAGCCATGCAGATTGATAGGTATCTATGCTTAATAATTTATTAGATTATTTAAATGACTACATAGCAACAAAATAATAGTATTAATAATCACAGAAAAGCATATCTACTCTCTTTTTGCTTGTGGAAATTAATCTTACCATATCAGTATTAGAAACCTGATCTCCCCTTTCTCGGAAACACATCTCTCAGACACCCGGAGTTTGAGATACCATAATCAGATATGGTATCTTAATTACGAACTGCTATATGTTTGATTCCACCACTATAAATACTCTAGGAAAAAGCATACTCTCCAGTAATTTCAAGTGAACCAAGCACGGGTTTGTGGAGGGCACTTCCACTTGTGCTTAGACCTTATTTTATTTACAATGCTTATTTTTTTAATCATGTATTAAGTACCTACAATTGTTAAAAATAAAAGTGATGATATAGCAGAAACTTTACGTTGCTATACCACAGCTTCAGCCCTTGACTACGTAGTAGTGTAACTTTTGGGGTTTTTATGCTTGTCTATGTTTTCTCTGTGCAGCTTCTTTGAGATTGGTATATACTGGAAAGTTAAGATTTTTATAAATATGCAGGCTGAAGGCCATTGCTTCTTATTGCCACTGTCGTTCCAGGGAAAATCACTTCTCTCTGCGACTGTTGTCCCTGGAATTGCATGCTTTAATGAAAATTAACTGGATTCATTTAAACATTAATTTAACTTAAGTAGCCTGACTGATAAATCAAGAGGCTCTGGCAATGGTGGGAACTTTGAAGTGATGTCAGCTGGAACAGCTGCCCCTAAAGGGAATCTGTGGTCCAGCCCTTAGCTTTGTCAGTCACCAAATACTGGTCATAAAAAGCACAAGAAATTGATATACATTTAATTATACTGTTCTACAGGATTAAACTGCTTAGCAGATATTGATTTTCCTTTTTCTAGACAGTGTATAAACATAAAGAGTTTGTGCTTCCTAGGAGCTGGTAATGTTGTTAGTGCTAATTTCCGCAGGTTGGAGCAGATGAGGAGAAGATTTTGAGACTCTCTTAGGACTCATTTTGCCTATAAACACTTCTGGGACTGTTAAGTATTTTTCTGGAGAGAGATTACATGTAACTTGAGGTCGCTAATTTGGAAGCAGGTCTCTAGGAAAGCTGGTCTTTTTGGGCTAACAAGATAAACATTTTAAATGTAGAAGTAGTTGTAGTCTTCCTTAGCCAGGAGCTGTAAGACAGCTTGAAAAATAAACATGGAAAGTTAGAAATAACAAACAGAACACTTGGTAAGTCCTAGGTGCAATGAAGGCAGTTCTCCGTGAGTAATAGGTAGGTACATGGTTCTTTTTGCCATAGGTGTAGATAAGCATTTATTTGTTAGTATTACAAAGGCACTTAAGCATCTCCTTGTTTAGTTCTCAATTAATTTATTTAAAATCTCTGTGTAATTTAATCATTAACAACTGTCAGCTTGGATGTAGTCCTGTACTTTAGTTATGATAAAAAAGTTGGGAATTACACAATCTCTGTATTTGGCAATTAGTTTGAATGGTAATTCTGATCATGAATGTCTGTGGTTTCTGATATATGGATGTAAAATATGTTTCAAGAACTTGTCTCTAAGGGGGGATATTCCTTAATTAACTCCTGCTATTGTGTATTTATTTTGCACTAGTTCCAAAGTATTTCCATTGGAACAAGGGTGTTATTTTTATATATGTGTGTGTGTGTATATGTGTGTGTGTGTGTGTACACACATATTTTATAATGATGTAACAGTTAAATTAGAACAGCTGTTAGTTTTTAAACTCTATTTGATTCAATAGACTTGTGTATGCAGGTTTCAATATATCATACACTGTCCTGAACTGGGAATTACTTCTTCATTGTAGAGGACCTGGTCAGTATCAGCAGTATCCCATTTTTATTAATTATTTGGTTTTATAGTGTGGCATTTATATGCAAAAATATTTTTGCATTTTATGTTATTCCTTTTCTGCTTTGTTTGGAATAGCATATATTCCTTTTATCTCCAAACAGCAAAAACCCTGTAGTAAGTTTTGAATTTGACTTACAAAATTACAACTGTGGAAAAGGTAGATCTCAAAAGGTTCTATTTTCTTCCAATGGTTATTGCCTTCCTCTGTTCTTTTGCAATCAGTGTGCAGACCCTTCTCAAATACAGTTTATTTCTATGTTTTAGGTCTTACCAGAAGTCTAATTCAGTAAAAATCCATGGCTGCTTCAGTTATTCTGGCAGACAGTACTCTGATGAGGTGGTTCACTTTTAGGAAAAAACTTCACAAATGGGCTTCTTTTCCTAAATGTTTTCATAGTCACCATCAATTCTAAGAGAAATTAAAGAAGTTGAGTTAATTTTAATAAAAGCAGTTAGAAAAAAGCGGTTCGTGTTTTAACATGGTATTATAAAGGCTCTAGAGAGTCAATGCAGATGTTCTATAATGAAACGACTTTTTAATTTAAAAATAATAAAGCATTTAAAGAAAGAAATAAATTGCGACCAGTGTCTTCATGAACTACTCGGTTACTACTGTCTTCATAAGTATGATATTCTTGCTGTTATTTAAATTTGGAATGTAACATAATTAACCCGAACACTGACAGCAATCAGTGTTTGTAATCATCTTTACTGTAACAGCTGCTTTATCGTTTTGATGTATAAACTGCACATTTGGAACACAAAGAGCAAAAGCTGAGTAGATTGACCTCTTTGGGTGAATGAAGAGGATGATTAATCTTAAAATATTCTTAGAACTTCCTGACATAATTAATTTCTATTTTCGATGCATAGTTCATCACTGTGGTCCTGGTAATCTTGTATTAAATTAAGGTTGTATTTTTATACTCTTTTGAGAGAGTTGCTGGAATCAAATGCCTTTATCATCAGGATAGATAAGCAGTTTTGGATATATACTTTTTTCTCTCTAGGACTTCTGTCTCAAAGACATATAAAATAGTTAACTACAAACAAAATAAAAATCTTATTTAATGGTAAAATCTGTACTTTTTTACTTTTTTTTTCTTTGTTATTAGGAAGTACTAAAAAGTAGCACCTTTTCTTCATTAAGGTCTTTCAGTGTTTTTCTTGGCATTTAGGAAAATATTCATGATAATGATAAACCATTGCAAAGATAATACTACTTATTCTTCCAGCATTATGGATAGTACTGAGTTGTTTTTACAATAGAGAGGGAAGAAACATAAGGAAGATGAGGGTTAGACACAATGCAGCTCTATTATGTATTTCTCTTTCTGTAATGTTAGTACAAGAGGGACAGTGAGAGCACCAGGTCAGCAACTGTTTACCTCTTTAAGGCTTTTATGAGTCAAAATAAAAAGTGCCAGTTAAACTCTTAGGAAAAATCTTGATTGTCATTCACAGCATTTTGATGTTAATTTCATGGTGACTCTTCTATAATGGAAATATACTGAAAATGTCTTCTCAAGAAGAAATTAATATAAATGCCTGTGCTCCTAGTATACATATTGGCAAATGGTTTTGCAACAATAATGACTTTTTTTGAAGAGTCTGGATATTTACAGACCTGACAGTCTGAGCATTTGTAGGCAGCAGAAGATACTTTATTAGCTGGTGGTGTGCACAGCAATGTGCATACCTTCCATTTCTTATAAACTGGGGAACATTGGACAGACATGCTATGCAAAGTTTTTCTTTTTCAGTTTATTTTCTTAGTATATGTTGCAAATGTAATTTGACTTGTGTGACTTTTTTTGGTTAGCGCGGAGTCAGTATCTGGCTGAAAGCCAGATATGTTCATTCCTTGGAATAAACATGTTCCTCCTTGCGTATTTTTTTTTTTCGTTAAGCATATTAAAATTAATATTATTTGTTTGTGAACCACACACTATTCTGTTATTGGCTAAACAGCCTGGAAAATGTGTTTAGATTATATCTGTTATGTTATTTGTAGAATTCTTTTATTTACAATTTTGGAATTGTACTTACAAAGATACATTACCAATAGTAAATGACGGATAAATTCTTTGGGAGAGCACCATAATAAATGAAAAGAAAAAGAAAATGACTTAAAATTGAGCAATAAAAGATGTTGCACGTGTCCCTTTTTTCTCTCACCTTGGTATGTGTGTAGTTGAAGTTAGTGGAAAAATATTTTATTTGAATCCAAAGTGGGTTAAGTCTTCCACCTGTTTTCTCTGCTGGTATATATAAGGAAGGTTAATTATATTTGCCAGTTGCAGAGCCATATATTCCAGTCATTGTTTCCTGAACCATTTTGTCCTTAGCCTTAAAGCATGATGTACGATGCCCAAACTTTACACCATAGCCATGCCACATCCCCACATGCTTCATATGTCAGATTTAGATGCCTTTGAATTTGTCCTTCCCATCATAATTCTTTCTTGCTTAGTTACTTTCCTTTTTGTTGCAGAGTTCATCTTCATAAGATATGCTTGTTTATAAGATGACTACAAAGGAGTATGTCATTTACATCACTGTTTAATAAAGGATATTAATATTATTGGTTTTGCTATAATTTCCATGGTATGGTTACTCCATAGAAGGATTGACTAAATTTGGACTTCTGGAAGTGAATGTTGTAAAGTTTGGCTATTGAGTAATTTAAAATTCTTTGCCAAAATTTCTGTGGCAATATTTTATCACCTTTGTTTCACATGCATTCTACTAAATTTTAGCTTGGTGGTGTTTAAGTAAGCACAGTGTTAAAGAAAACACATGAACATAGGGGAGGGGTTTTGAAAGCTGAGAAGCTGCACATCACACAGAACTAAAAGAATAATCGTGGAGTTGTGTTATGACTTGGATAATGTACTCTCTCTATAGAATGGTGCCTTTAAACATTAGGGTCCTGTAAACTGTACTTTTTAACATTATGCAGAAAGAGATCATTGCACAAAAAAGCTTCCAGCAAATGTAACTTAAAATGGCCACATTTTACAGGTAATTTGCTCTCTGTGATACCCCTTCAGCTGAGCTTCATTTTCTCACTCTACATTTAGAGCAGTCTAATTAATAATACTATTAATAAGACGGCAGCGTACTTTAATTTGGAAAGGGAAACAGCTAATTTAAAATTAACCAAAGGATAAGAATTATTGGGCAACTAGAATAATCTTGTAAGAACTTGGTTCATTGATATTGAGCTAGTTGTTCTTCAGCTATCATATGCATCTAGGTTATCTGAACTTCTCATTACATAAAACCAGACAGAGCAGTCTGATGTGGTACAAAAGGTATCAGCATATCTTCTGATATGTTTTTACCTGCTTCTTGAGGATGTTTTGTGTTAGTGGGGAATTTTTTTGTAGTTTCTTTTCCTTCCCCCTCCTCACCAATCTTAGAGGCCATAAAATATTATTTATGTTATAGCAGTAGTTCTCAGTTTAGACCTGCAGAGTAATTGTGTTGCTGTTACATCACTTCTTTTCTTCTTTTTAATTCGTGAGCATCGCTACAAGCAACCTTATCTTTTATGAAGAATCATGTAGGCTAAGGAGAGGCAACCAACAGCTAATAACTTCTAAAGTCAAAACAGTGGCAGGAAGAGACAGATGGAAAGAGTAAGGATAAGGTACTAGCAAAGCCAACTGCAGATCAGAGCAGAAAATTCAGAGCCATAAAAGTTCCAATGGTATGATGCACCTGCTGCTAGGAAGGAAAGGCCTGCAAGAGAAATTGCAAAAATTTAGTTTCATTGATAATCATGTGTTGCAAGATTGTCGAGTCTTATAGCCCTGTCAGAGTCTTCAATAGACAGGAGATGTGAGAAGCATTGCGTATGGGGTGTTAGAGGGGAAGTTTGCGAGACACTCTTTTCTTTTTTTCAGAGATGATGAAAGTAGTAAAAATCTTAAGAACCATTTTTGCAAATTATATTTATGAAAAGTGGCTTTCAGTTCTTCTGGACTTGTTATTTCTACAAAAATAGAGAGTTCAGCTAATTGTCTGCTTTACAGACAGATTTCTTTGTATAGGCAAAGCACTCCAGCAGCTGTCACATTTTACAGAGCAGATACAGCCCCTCATGTCTATTCTTGCAGCGTTGAATGATAACTGTTTCTTTGGCAAGGCACTGGCAGCTTCTTATTCTTAAGACTAGTATAAACCTGTAGCTTTTAATACACTACAAATTATTCTTAATATGTTCACAGATGAAAAGAGTATACTTTCTCTAAAGAACATCATCTTCTGATGGGTTCCTTAAATGAAAACTGTAAATTCTGTTAGTAAGAATTCCTACTTAGATTCTTACTTACAAGTAATGAAAAATAATGAACTGTAGTAACTACTACAAGAAATAAGATGCACCTTGGTTTTGGAAAACAAGTGCAAGAGCTGATTGCTTGTCTGCTATAAAGCAGTGTGATTAAGTACAGGAACAGCATGTTTGCATGTGCGCATTCTCTACTTTCAGCTTGGTGGTGATACAGTGGCTTAGAGTAGTAGCTCCACAATCAGGAGGTCTGGGTGTTTGGTTGTTAAGCACTTCCGTAGAATAAACCTTTGACACAGTATCACACAGCATTCTCCTAGAGAAGCTGGCAGCTTATGGCTTGGACCGGTACACTCTTCACTGGGTAGAAAACTGGTTGGAAGGATGGGCCCAGAGAGTTGTTGTGAATGGTGTTAAATCTAGTTAGCGGCCGGTCACTAGCGGCATTCCCCAGGGCTCGGTCTTAGGGCCAGCGTTGTTCAACATCTATATCGATGACCTGGATAAGGGGATAGAGTGCGCCCTCAGTAAGTTTGCAGATGACACCAAACTGGGAGGCAGTGTCAGTGTGCTAGAGGATGGGAAGGCTCTCCATAGAGATCTGGACAAGTTGGATCGATGGGCCAAGGCCAATTGTGTGAGGTTTAACAAGGCCAAGTGCCGGGTCCTGCGCTTTGGTCGTGACAACCCCAGGCCGCACTACAGGCTTGGGGCGGAGTGGCTGGAGAGCTGCCTGGCAGAGAAAGACCTGGGGGTTCTGGTTGACAGCTGGCTGAACATGAGCCAGCAGTGTGTCCAGGTGGCCAAGAAAGCCAATGGCATCCTGGCCTGCATCAGGAATGGCACGGCCAGCAGGAGTAGGGAAGTGATTGTCCCTCTATACTTGGCTCTGGTGAGGCCACACCTTGAGTACTGTGTCCAGTTCTTGGCCTCTCACTACAAGAAGGACATTGAGCTGCTGGAGGATGTCCAGAGAAGGGCAACGAAACTGGTGAAGGGTCTGGAGCACAAGTCTTATGAGGAGCAGCTGAGGGAACCAGGGTTGTTTAGTCTGAAGAAGAGGAGGCTGAGGGGAGACCTGATCGCTCTCTACAACTACCTGAAAGGAGGTTTTGGTGAGGAGGATGTCGGTCTTTTCTCCCAAGTAACAAGTGACAGGACGAGAGGGGCTGGCCTCATGTTGTGTCAGGGCAGGTTTAGATTGGATATTAGGAAAAACTTCTTCACGGAAAGAGTAGTGAGGTGTTGGAACAGGCTGCCTGGAGAGGTGGTTGAATCGCCGTCCCTAGAGACATTTAAAAAACGTGTAGACATGACACTCCAGGACATGATCTAGTAGACATGGTGGTGTTAGGTTGACGGTTGGACTTGATGATCTCGGAGGTCCTTTCCAACCTTAATGATTCTATGATTCTGTTCTATGATTCTAATAGACAATGAGACAGTGGCAGTAAGTGCTGTTGCTGACTTTTTCCATCACTAAACAACAGTTTATCCCTTCTTACTGACACCATTTGTTCAATGAGAGAATACAGGGACTAAATTAGCAAGATGATGTGAAAGTCATAGAATCATAGAATCATGGAATGGTTTGTGTTGGAAGGGACCACAAAGATCATCTAGTTCCAACCCCCCTGCCATGGGCAGGGAAAAAAACAACACTAGAAGAGATTCCCCAAAGCCCCATCCAACCTGGCCTTGAACACTGCCAGCGAGAGGGCAGCCACAACTTCTTTGGGCAACCTGTTCCCGTGCCTCACCACCCTCACAGTAAAAAATTCCGTCATAATGTCCAATCTAAATCTCCCCTCTTTTAGTTTATACCCATTATCCCTTGTCTTGTCACTACACTCCCTAATAAACAGCCCCTCTCCAGCTTTCCTGTAGGTCCCCTTTAGGTATTGAAAGGCTGTAATTAGGTCTCCCTGGAGCCTTCTCTTCTCTAGGCTGAACAAGCCCAGCTCCCTCAGCCTGTCCTCATAGGCGAGGTACTCCAGCCCTCTGATCAAGTTTGTGGCGCTCCTCTGGACTCGCTCCAGCATCTCCATGTCTTTCTTGTACTGAACGAAAGATTTACTGAAGTAAATCTTTTGATCAATGTTAACGCTTTTAAAAAGTTTGTATTTTCTCTAAATAAGTTTTTAAGGAATTTAACGCACTGTGTCCTTGGCAAATTGTTGCTTTTGAAAATGAAAAGGGATAACTGGATAACTTTGCATACCTGCTTCTGCTTAAAAATGGACATATGCATATGTAAAGCCAGTCGTAAGCCCTGGGATCTCACTGTAAGCCCTTAAAGAAGTGTGTTTGTGAACGCAGCTGCTCTGTGTTAACTTAAAAGCATCCCTTCATTCAAGTCAACTCGAACACCACGCATCTTGCCAGCCTTTGCTCTCTGCTGTCTTGGGAAAAAAATCCTCCTTTCATAAAATCATATGCAAGACTGTACGGCATCAGTTATTACTTCAAGGGTTTGTATGTAGCCTTTCAGACCCCATGGCAGGGAAATGCTTGGAATACTGACCATTCCCAATCTCACAAAGAGAATCCTGCCACTCTGCTTTTCAGTGTAAGACTGTCAACATCAGGTCTCAAAACACCTTACAGAAAGAACGCAGAGAGGCATGATTCTTCCTGTTTTTTGATGTTATGTATGTCAAATAAAAATTTATCTGTAGGATGTCAGTTATTTTGTCTCATTTTGTACTGCTTGAAAGCTGTTGGAAGGCGATGGCATCGTCAGCATGCTGGCTATTCATGAAAATGTTTAATGCCTATAGTTGTTAATGTTAGAAGTACATTGTGGAAAAAGGATGACATTGCTTTGTTCTTCAGTCTTGTCACTGGTTAAGAAACATGAAATGTTAGTTTAAAAATACTGCATTTGTCATCTTTTCAGGGTGGAGAGAGAGGATGTGATAAGGAGAGATCATTTTGGTTTTCATTTATGAGAAATATCACATCCATCTTTATTTGCAAGTAATTTCAGGGAAACTTTGGAACTATTAAAACAGGTTATCACCAGATTCTGAGACTTGCTAGTATAAAGAGGAAGAAAATTCTAAGACTATTTTTCAAAAGGATTTTTTTTAAATCTTCTGTTTAATCTTACTTCTTTTTAAAACTGACAATGTGCTTGAGTATATTCTAACATGAAGTATTTTGAGTAACATAACTGTACCTTTCAGTTTCCTTAATGTTAAGTAATATGTTCGATGTACCTTCAGTAGGTGGCTATGAGAGACCTGTTGTTAAAGGTTTTTCTGAAAAGAACTAGATGAAATTATTCTTAATGCTTTTATATTCTAAATTAACTGTATTTTTATTGTAAAATGCAAATACACTTAAACAGAAGAAAGTCCTTCAGCGTATTTCAGACCACTGTTGCAAATCTCAAGTATCTTTTTTTCTCCACTACATCTGTAAAGGAAACAGTCAGGAGAAGATTGGTTTATAATTAAGTTAGAGACACTTACTGTTGCACTGTATTGGCAGGATTTTTCATCTGTAAGCACTGTAGGAAGAATTGCTTTTCTATCTTGAACCATTTTGTTTATAAAATGGAGAACTTTATCAAAACTTTCTGAACGCTGAGCTGTTGTACTGTATCTCTGTAAGTTTCTTGGTGCATCTTCTTTTGACTATTTTTTTGGGGGGTTTTAAATTTAAAAAAATGGGCCACCTGAAAAAAACCTGCAACTCTGTGATATACCCATGGGAAGAAATTTAAGTTTCTGTTTTAAGGTGCTTGTATGCTTCATGTTGTGTCAAGAGTTTTGTTACCTTATCTACAGAGCATGATGTTACAGGTTTGTGTTGCATGAAATCCATCTGGGATGAACCGACATTTAAGAAGATGCTGAATATATGTTAATTCTTATATAACAATTATCAGGAATTATAATACCTAATGTTATTCTCTCTGAAGCAGAAGTGCATGTGATTGTCCCTATTTGATAGAATTCAGTTCCTAAACAGTTAAATGTGATTTCCTAAATGTAACACTATGTTTGTGTGGGCAGTTCAGCCTCCTCTGTTCTCAAAGTCATCCATTTGTATGCTGTCAGCATTACTGTAGGGGCCTCTGCAGTGCAGAGTGTAATTGGGCTGGATTGAAAGACTGTAGGAATTTTGACAGTGAGAGTTGGGTAGAATAAAAACAACAGAGTTCAGGAGAGGAATCCAGTAAAATTTTGTGAAATGCTGTAATACACTTCAAATAATTACTGGAAATTTTCAAAAGCTTTTAAACTTTTGAGGAATCGTACTGTGTCCTTGCTAACCTCTATTCATAAAATTCATCCCACTTAAAGCTGTTTAGGGTGCAGAGATCAGTTTTATGTAAATAGAACAGAAAATACTGTTATTGTGTTTTGAGGTGAAGGGGCTTTCAGGCTTACCTTTACAGGCACACTGACCTTTACACTACAGTATGTGCTTCAGACCACAGGAAAGAGAGGGTTTTTGGCAAATCCCTTTTTTGGCTTGGCATGCCACTGATTGGACTGTTCGCTTTTCTGAATGCTCATCTAGCATGTACCTCTATCCCATCTGATGCTGAAGGAGCAGCAGTTCTATAACATTACTTACCTCATGAATTCTGCTTCTGGAATCAGTCTTGAAGGTATTTCCCTGTGCAACCTCCTGGTATGTTAAGTTCAATGAGAGAGCTTGCATCAGCATGAAGAATAAATATGAATGTATTGATAATTTTGGGTGCTATCATCTAAAAAAACTGCGGTTTTTGACCACTAAATAGTATGCTGAAGTTGAAAAACCATGCAGCTAGACGGCTGTATCTTTACATACCATCTGAGAATTTTTCTCATCCTTCCAGTGCAAATCAGTGGAAAAGTGGAGACAGAAGTGCAGATTAAAAAAATGTTTGTTTGTCAAAGCATTAAACACAATAAATCTATGATAATTAGGATTGGATATCCACCTTACATGAATTCACCTGGAGACCATTCACCAGATTTTTTTCAATGCTACCTACTAACGTCTTTTGTATCTACTGTTAAGATACATGTTTGTGGAAACCATGTGTAAAACAGTCTATCTTCTTTTTCTCCTGCAGGGAGAGTTTATAATTTCATTCACATAAGTAATTTCTTTCTTCTATCAGCTGGTCTACAAGAATAGTGAAAAAACTTTATTTCAGGCATACTGTACTAAAGCAACGTAGAACAAGAGTGAACAAGTTGCCCAGTGGATGCCCCCTTTCCCTGTCAGTGTTCAAGGCCAGACTGGATGGACCTTTACTTAAGGACGTGGTTTAGTGGGTAATAGGTGGTAGGGGGCTGTTGGACTTGATCCTTGAAGTCTCTTCCAACCTTAATGGCTATGATTCTATGACCTTGGCCAACCTAGTCTAGTGGAAGGTGTCTCTGCCCATGACAGAGGGAATCGGAACTAGATGTTCTTTAAGGTCCCTTCCAACCCAAAGCTTGTTCTCTTTTATAACGTAAGTTCTTGCGTCATAGACTACCTATATCTTTCTGTCTTCATGGTAAGATTCATCAGACATAATTTAATTGCTCAATGATTTGCTAGTTTAATTCTGAAACATTTTATTTAACTTTCAAATTTGATAAATCAAACATTAAGACCTCTAAAAAATACAAGTCTTAAGAAGTTAAGTAACACTTCCTGATTCTCCTACTATAATGGTGGGGTTTTATCAGTCTAAAGTTATGCTTTTCATCCATAGAATCATAGAATTGTTTAGGTTGGAAAAGACCTTTCAGATCGAGTCCAACTGCAAACTTAACACTGCCAGACCAACTGCTAAACCATGTCCCTAAGTGCCACATCTACACATCTTTTAAATACGTCTGAGGTGGTGATGCAACCACTCTCCTGGGCAGCCTGTTCCAATGATTTACAACCCTTCAAGTGAAGAAATTTTTCATATTATCAAATCTAAACCTTCCCCAGCAATACTTGCGGCCATTTCCTCTCATCCTGTCACTTGTTACTTGGGAGAAGAGATCAACACCCACCTCTTCACAACCGCCTCTGCAGTATCCCTTTGGCTAGTTTGGGTCACGTGTCCTGGCTGTGTCCCCTCCCAGCTTCTTGCTCCCCTGGTGCAACTTGAGGCCGTTTCCTCTTGTCCTATCACTTGTTACTTGGGAGAAGAGACCAACACCCACCTGGCTACAATCTCCATTCACATAGCTGTAGAGAGCAAGCCTTAGCCTCCTTTTCTCCAGACTAAACAACTCCAGTTCCCTCAGCCGCTCCTCATTAAGACTTATGGTCCAGATCCTTCACGAACTTCATTGCCCTTCTCTGGACATGCTCCAGGGCCTTGATGTCTTTCTTGTAGTAAGAGGCACAAAGCTGAACACAGGACTTGAGGTATGGCCTCACCAGTGCTGAGTACAGGGGGACAATCACTTCCCTACTCCTGCTGGCCACACTATTCCTGATACAGGCCAGGATGCTGTTGGCCTTCTTGGCCACCTGGGCACACTGCTGCCTCATGCTCAGCCAGCTATCAGCCAGCACATCCAGGGCCTTTTTGGCTGGGCAGATCTCCAGCCATTCTGCCTCAAGCCTGTAGTGCTGCCTGGGGCTGTTGTAACCCAAGTGCAGGACCCCACACTTGGCTTGGTTGAACCTCATACTGATGGCCTCAGCCCATCAATCCAGCCTGTCCAGATCCTTTTGCAGAACCTTCCTATCCTCAAGCAGATCAACACTCCCACCCTCTTAGTGTCATCTGCAAACTGCCGGTGTGCACTTGATCCCCTCATCCAGGTCATTGATGAAGATATTAAACAGAACTGGCCCCAACACTGAGCCCTGGGGAACTCCATTCACCACAATTCTTTGGGCCCAGCCATCCAGCCAGTTTTTTTACCTAGCGATGCATACACCCATACTCTTCCACAGAGAGTATTCAGTCATGTCATTGTGAAGTAAAGGAAGCCATAATTTTACTTTTGAAATTATGGTGTTAACTTGATGATTAACTTCAGAAAATATTTGATTTTTTAGAATAATATGTTCCTTTGTGTAAGTCTTCCCTCATGTGTATCTGTGTATTTTATTTATTGGTTTCAACTAGCTTAATTTTGTATTGTTGCCAAACTGAAAGGAAAGCTTTTCTATAAATTTAAAGATTTAACGAAATGGATACTTGGGAAAGCCCACTGTTTCGACTGAATTTTTGAAATCCTTAAAAGAACCAAAAATAAGGAAAAAATATCTACCTTAGCCTTTAGCTGCAAATCTACCACACAGCCCAGCAATGTTTGTAGTTGCAAATGGATCCTTAATGAATGTGATAGGAGTTTCAGTTCTAGAGTCCTTGCAGTTGTTAGAATAGCAACAAATTTTCCTCTTCTCTCCATTTCAAATTAATTATTCACAGCCTGCCAATATTATCACCTTAGGATAATGTGATTTTATGATGCTGCTAGTATAGGCTAAAGAATACCCCCAAAAAATCAGAAAATTGGAGAAGCTGACCATTCCAAACTTTGGCCTTAGCTTATGCCATTTATGATTGAGTATTGTTCTAGCTGCAGAAGCTTCTTCTGCTGAACTCAACAGTGATCACTGAGATTCAAGTAGAATTGCATTAGTGAAAATACGTTCCCTGATCTGTTTTTTTCCTCTTTGAAATATAAAACTGCAAGAAAAGAAGATACTCAGCAGTAATTATCATATAATGACATTTTCTTTCCACAGTTGTTCATCCAACATTTTTGCTGCAAGCATATCCTACCTCAGATCATACTAACCAGTAGTACAGAGGTACAGTATATATAGATAGACTTGGATACAGAAAGCGTACTGTAAATGGAAAATGTTGATTACATTTTACTTTAAATCTGCAGTTAATAGAATTTTTCGTTCTTATAAAAAGAGTGAAAAAAGAGCAGGTAAGTATGAAGGCAACTAGGTTTGTCTTCACCGAGTGCTATGGTTTGAAGTGGCAAATACTCTTACATATATGTGCACATATGTATCTTCATCTACCAATAAAGGTGAAATATTAGAAATATGAAGCAGATAGCAACTGTGAACTCCAGTCAGTAGAGAAAATGAGATTTAGTAGAACTTACTGAAACAGCAGTCTCCCAGTTCTTAGTTTGTTATACATAAGTGAAAATGGTCTTCCCTAACACATACTGCAAATTAGAAATATATGTTAAATTTTTAATTTGATGGTGGTTGTTGCAACAAGAAAAAGACATATTGTTTTAAGGACAGTTCTTCTGATACTACTCATTGCCAACACAGCAAAGTAAAAAAATTATTTCATTGATCAGGAAACATTTTGTTAATATAACACATTGTAGGTTGATATGAATCTTAGCTATATAAGAAACCCATAGGAAACCTATTGTATCAGGAATAGTGTGGTCAGCAACAGTAATGATGTGATTGCCCCTCCGTACTCAGCACTCCTGAGGCCGCACCTCGAGTGCTCTGTTCACTTTTGGGCCCCTCACTACAAGAAGGACATTGAGGTGCTGGAGCGTGTCCAGAGAAGGACAACAAAACTGGTGAAGGGTCTGGAGCACAAGTCATATGAGAAGCAGATGAGGGAACTGGGGTTGTGTAGTCTGGAGAAGAGGAGACTGAGGGGAGACTGTCTCACTGCCTACATCTACCTGAAAGGAGGTTGTGGTGACGTGGGTGTTGATCTCTTCTGCCAAGTAACGAGTGATAGGATGAGAGGAAATGGCCTCAAGTTGTGCTGGGAGAGGTTTAGATTGGTTATTATGAAAAATTTCTTCACTGAAAGGGTTGTAAAGTATTGGAACATGCTGCCCAGGAGAGTGGTTGCATCACCATCCTCAGACCTATTTAAAAGACATGTAGATGTGGCACTTAGGGACATGGTTTAGTGGTTGGTCTGGCAGTCTTAGGTGAATGATCAGATTTGAGTATCTGAAAGGTCTTTTCCAATAAAAGCAATTCTACGATTCTATGAAACAGGGCAGTTGGAAGGGAATTGGACTTGTAGAAGATGGCTATTCAGTAACTAGACGATATTATTTTTTAAATTGGTTAAATCCCATTCATGTTTTGTGTGTTACTGAGTACAAAGATGTATTTTAGATTCTTTATGAATTCTAATTTTCTCGTTTGTGATTGAGTTGCCATGTGGGTGCTGCCACTGTACTGCATTTATGATAGCTGGCCTGGCTATTACTGCAGACACGAGTGTGCAGAGAGTGCATAAGAAATGCAGCAAGAGCTTATCGGTGATGACCACCTTCTGCTGCAAGGGTGTTGATGAATTCCGATATTCATAAGGTATCTGAATTTGATAATAGTATTAGAGGAATAAAAATAGCTTTTTAATTTTTTGACTTCTGCAGCAATACCTATTTTTGTCAGTGAGGCGTGGAGGTAATAGGTTGCATTGTGGGTGTATATGTGTAAGCTTCACTCCTGCTAATGTGGTATTGCTTTGCCAAGTAATTTTCTAAGATACTGGAGAATATATTCTTTGGATTGTACAAGAAAAGAATACGTACTGTGTAACTGAGGTTGTTAATCTTCCAGGTAATTTGTGTCTCCCTTGGTGCACGTGCACACACATACACAGGGTGATGGGTTGACCTTGGCTGGCTGCCAGATGCCTGCTCAGCTGCTCAACAAGACGGGGAGAAAATAAGACAGAAAAGCTCATGGATTGAAATAGGGAGATGACTTGCCACTGGCAAAACAAACTCAACTTGGAGATTAATTTTGTTTATTGCCAATTAAAAATACAGTAGGATGCAGAGAAGCAAAGACAAAACTAAACCCCCCGTCCCCTTTCTTTCCAAGTTCAACTTTTTTTCCAACTCTTCTGCATCCTCCTTCCCCCCAGAGCACCCTGTAGATAGCAGAAGTGTTTGTGTTTTGGCTACTGGGATTATGTTGGCTCCAAATTTTCTTCTGATGTTGAAGTAGACTATCTTGCTTTGTCTGATGTGTTTTATTACTGTGCTGGTCACTATCAGCCTCTACCATTTGCAGCAAGTATATGTATTGCTCACATTGTTTATAGAATAAATGATACATATTTTATCTTCCATTTACAGCGAGTGTGGTTTGTTGTATTAATTTAACCTTTGCTATTTGAGAGATTTTCCAGTGGCTGTTAAGTGAATGATTTATTAAACTTTTCAGATATATTGTTGATGAACAAATTGTCACATATATTTAATTATTTTTACTGTCAAGTTTTCAACGTAATTGTTTCAGTGGTATTGTGAAATAACCATCTAAACCCCCATCATATTCTCTTTACTGCCCAAAGCAGCAACATAAACTTGAAACTAGCTCTGTAGTAGAGCTAGTTACATGGACCATAGGTTAATCCAAAGTGATAATAAAGAAAATCGCAATATAATATTTAAATATTTTTTCACTCATGTAATATAAGACATTCAGGGGGGAGAGCACATCTGTTCCTTCAACTATTACACTGTGAAAGCTTTTAATGTGTACATTCATCAAATGGCAAAGGTGGTTTTTTGTTTGATGAGCAATGCTTCTTTTGTGGCTCTAAGTGGTGCTTTGATATTAGTTTGGAGTTGATTAGTCCAGGATAACAATCTTCTCTCAACCACTTTTAGCCCATAAAAACGCCACTAAATTGTTAAATAAAATTTCACGAGTGTATGTATGACTGTGTCTTGTTGCTTTGGTAAAATAATATTAGCATTGCCCTTTAAAATATTCATAACTATGTTCTTGAGAAGTTGGTACTGAATTTTACTGACTTGAACAGTTATGCTTTAGACTTTAGGTGCTGCAAATACAGTATTAAAAAAGAGGATGAAATTATTCATTTGACTATGTAGAAACTATGTTCAAAGGTATGTTGCATGGTCACATTTAAAATGTCTCAATGTGAAGATTGACCATACCAGCTTAATTTGTTCCCCTCATTCATGTGCATTATGATGCAATTTACAGTTTCATATCCATGTAATTTTTTACCTGGATACGGGAAAAGTGATGCTAAGGAAATAAATAGATGGAGCTCTTACCAATGGAACAAAGGATGGCACGTAATGAGTGATGTGAGTGATGAAATAGGTTTATACCCAAAATTAATATAAGCCTTATCATTAATTTCTCTGCCATAGTTCTTCCTTTGTAAAAGAGAAAATTACCAATTTATTGTCATGAGGCATATAGAAAATTTTCAAATTTCCCATTGTACTTGCTGGGAATAATATGATGTAGGTTAATAAATATGTTTTGAAAAAAATAATTCCACTGGTGTACCAAATTAGTATGATTGTATATATCAAGAGTCCATTTCCATGGTGATAAACAATAGTAGTTTCTATCTTCTAACTCTTATCACTCACATCTCTGGCAGCCTAATTGCCTCCAACGGTGGTGTTGCCTTGCCAAGGAGCCAGATTCCTTCTATATTCAGATTTTTCCTTTGTACATAAAGATATATATCATCCCATCTTAACTAGTGACAGGACAAGGGGGAACAGCTGCAAGTTGCGCCAAGGGAGGTTTAGGTTGGAGATGAGGAGAAATTTCTTCTCGGAAAGGGTGGTCGGGCATTGGAACGGGTTGCCCAGGGAGGTGGTGGAGTCACTGTCCCTGAGTGTGTTTAAAGAAAGGTTGGATGTGGTACTTAGGGACATGGTTTAGTGGGTAATAGGTGGAGGGACAGACGGTTGGACTAGATGATCCCTGAGGTCTCTTCCAACCTTAATGATTCTATGAATGTTAAGTGAAATTAGAAGTTCAAATACATTAGCAATTGTAGCCAAAGCAAACTTGTATTATAGCCAGATCTTATGAGATCTAGCTAACTTGGCCAGATAATTCTCCAGGAACTGGTAACCTTTTCAGTTCTCTCTTCAGGGTTATGTATCTTTCTCAGGATTTCGTGTCACTTTCAGTATACAATAATAGTGTTCTTTGCAGTCCATTTTCTTTTTGTTTTCATTTCTCTCTCTCTCCTCATACCTTTGTTTCTGCTCCATTTGTTTTCTCTGTTATTTGATTTGCTTTTTCTCACTGCCATCCCAAGCTCTGGTAAATACATTTTTCATAGTGATGGATGCTAGTCGTGACGAGCTAACATCTTATTACATTTTCCAAATTGTTGATCTGTAAATTTATTTTCCCATCATTCCAGAAAATCAGATTAGCCTCATTATTTTTCTGTTTTCTATTGATGTTGTGGAATTAATCAAAAAGCTTGTTTTAAAAGGTATTCTGTGTTTCTTAATTACCACAATTTGCAATCTTTCTTCAGTTACTTCCCTGTGGATTCTTTCTTTTGCTCTCCCATTTTCTGATACTGGTCTTCATCTCACATCTTATCTTATTATAGGGATTACATTATTAATTCTGCTATATTCTGTGGGTTCTGTTGTCTTGAACATTACATCAGTAAACAGGGAATCATTATGTTGGGGCTGAAAATGCAGTATTTATCCAGTACCTGATACCTTATTCTGCTTTCTCCACAAGTAAGAACAGTCCCTTAAAGCTTTCAAGCTTGCAATAAATGTTCAAAATATATATACATAAATGCCAAATTATAGATTAATATAATGAATTATATAATATTCGTGATCTATATTATTCAAATTAAATTTTAGTTAAATGACATATTAAATGTCTCCAGACAGGAGACTATTTCCTCAGGAGGGGAGGTGCTATGATGTGCAGCTCCTTTCCACCAGATGTGAAGGAAGAAACATGTCTCAAAGACTAGTCAGATCTGTTAGCTTCCATGTTAACTTCACACAACTACCTAAGAACCTAGATTTCATATGATGTATAGATTTTTCTGTTTCAATTTTAGTGCATAAATTTCATTTCATATTGTATTTCTCAAATTATTTGAATGCATACAATCCATAGGCATTCTATTTTTCTTAGCTGCCTCCCATTAGTATTGTCTAGGTTTCTGCACATTGTGAGGAAATGCTGTTCTGCTGTATGTGCCTTCTATGTGTTATCTTCAGTGTTAAACTCAGCCAAACAGTAAATCTCATCTTCACGCCCATCTTTATTGGAAAAACTTTAAAAAAAAAACCAACCCAAACCACAGCTGCCTGTGTGCTTTTGGAACCATTTCTGAATAGGTAGGTGAGAAAGGAATTCAAAGACAGAGAAAGTTCAATGCAAAAGTTTAAGGTGACCTGAACATTGAAAAACTTGTACGACTAGATATGAAAGGGAATGTGTTTAAGGAGTCCGTCTTCCTATAGGTTTGCTCTGCAATATTATGGTGTAAGTGGTCGAGGGAAGGGCATTGTGGGTTTTCTAAAATAGAGTGCTCTTGCTTTGTATTTGAGTCTGCACTGTTTACTACGTCCATGAATGTGATGGGAGTATCAGGATTTTGAGACCTCTGACTCTCTTTTTAGGAGGAATGTTGGAAGAAAAATTGTTTCAGAAATTCTTACGTATGCATCTTTTCACATCTTAATATGAATGACTTTCTGACTTGAATAGTAGGAATGCTATTAGTAATGTGGTAACCTCCTCTAGGAGACAACTAATATATTTTGTTTTGAAAGTATAAATAGTATTAGCTGATAATTTCAGATCAGCAGAGGTCCAGTTTTCATCTTGTGCAATTCCTAGATGTTCACTGCTATAATTTATTGTTACTTCAGGTCTTTTTTTCTGAGACAGATTTGGAACCAATTATCTTTGTCATTCTGTGCACTATTGACAGTGGTATTATTTTTTTCTCTCTAAATCTACATTTGGATTCTGATTGCTTTGCTTATCTGTGCCTTTGATGGAGAAAGAGGAAAAAACCCTAACAACTAAGTTTAGTAAGTGCAAGAGCACTAATTCAACTCTAGCAAAAGGGGAAAGGATAAATAATGTTTTCCTTTGATTTACAGTGGAAAAAATAACTTTCATACATTAAAGGTCTGTATAATAGCTTTGCATTAGGCTCAGATTGCAAGATTTGAACAGATTACATTAGTAATAATAATAAGGCCTTCTAATGCATCTGGGTTTGTTTTTTAAAATTATTTTCTCAGTCTGTGGGAATAATGTTTTCCTGAGTAAGTAGTTAATCAAATTTATCTGCCTCAATAAATCAGTCTTTGCACATAGTAAACCAATAATTTTATGTATGTATTTTAAGTAAAATGTTAATTTGCAGAAGGCAAAGTCACATTGTAAGAAAATACCAAACTGCAAAACTGGACTACTATTAACCAAACACTACACTTGCTGTAACTTGCCACTACCAAAATATTTATGAAAAGAAATCAAGGAAAGGTTTGGGGTTTTTTCTTTTTTTTTTTTTTTCCCTTTAAATGAACAATTTGTACATTGCAATAGATTTCTAAATTACAATTGTTTTCAAAATATTATGAAACAAGAGATCAAATATCAGTGCTATGTAGCTACCTGGTAAAAAATGTTGCATTGAAATTTGTCTTTTTTTGGCAAAGATTTATTGCTATGAACTTTCCTGAAGGCGATACAATTGTTAAAACTGTAGTTTTGTGTTTGAACACCTCTTTTCTGATGGGATTTTTAACTTTATTAGGCTAAGGATGTTAGTGGAACAGATAAACATGATCACTTTGATGGATTAGTCACCACTTGGCAGAATTGTATCACAGGGCAAGTCATAGATACAAGGAGTGAATATTCTGCTGCGATTATTCAACTTTATCAGATTCGATTCTTATGTTTCTCATGACAGTTAACTTAATTGCAGGAATTTCTGCACTTCTAAAAATACAAATTGAATTCTCCAATATTGGAAGAAAGATACTACCAGTTGTCACTGTTGTTGACGAACTTTGTGAAAGGCGTTCACTGTCAGGATATGTCCGAACACATGTAATGTGTGTGGATATGCACGAAGAATTGCAGTACAATAGAAAACTTCTACTATTATAATGCAAAATTATTGTACCCAGTGAGAAAAGTCTTTTTCAAAAGGATACTAGAGGTACCACATCATACCCCTCTGATGTAGTACATATACACACTTTACAGAGTTTTGTACACTTTTAGAAAGCGGTAAGAAATTTTTTGACATGCATTTGTCTTTTTTTCATCTATCCATTTTAAAAGATTCATTTGGGAACAAATGTCCCCAACCATATCCTTTATACTCTAAAAATGATTGAAATATTTTTTTTCTCTGAATAACGATTCTTGAGTTTTCAAGATGTGACTTCTCTTTTTTTCCTTTGTGGCTGCTTTAAAAAAGAAACAAGGATTTTAAAAAAAGGTCAAACCAAAATTGCTTCTGCAAATATGCTTTATGCAATTATATACATACATAAATTTCTCCTGCTGAAGTCCCTTGGTGTTCAATTTTTTAATTCAGTTTTTAGTACAGGATAATGCTTTCATCAGTTGATAAATTATTGGAAAAGCTCTCATGCTCGCTGGAATAAAATAGTGGAAATCAGTGAATTTGAAACATAACACTGTAAGTTTTTGAAGGCTTGGTGTATCTATCCAAAGCTGCCACATTGATTTAAAACTTTAAAAGTCTAATGTAACTAGGAACTTCCCCTACAAGAATGGAACTAAATCCTGTGACCATGGATATTTGAGATTTACAGTAAGTTATGATAGCAGAAATGCAATTGTGTCAGAATTCTATAGTAAGCCTTATTTGTCTTGTGTTCAAAATCAGTTAATATAAATTCACAACTGCTATGCTTTTCATTATACCTGAATGTTATTCTTTCCCTAAGTAATGCCTTATCTCACCACCTGATTGTTTGAAATGATTGTTTTGTTTAGAGCCATGTTAATGACACTGCAGACACTTTTGGTATCTTAATTGTAGTTCAATGTTGTATTGCTGTTTTTATATTTTAGTGAATTTTACTTGAGTAGTCTTTGGAGAACTTGCCTTAATATAGTACAGCATACTATAGTCATTGAATTAGACTGAAATATCTTCTCCAGTTTTATGTAATTTTTAAGGTTTCCAAAACCTCTTCAGATCATACATTCTCAAGAGTATTTTAGATGCTAAAACTGTAGTATACATTACAGTTGGAACAAAACAGATTTTACTATTACTATCTAATAAATACAGCCTTTGAACTATTAAGAAGAACAGTATTTATTATTAAAGTTACACTCAGTATCTACATATATGGCCAGACAGTACGCTGAAGATTTGCTTACTGCAGTTTATAAGGCTGTCCTTTTCCATATGTTATTAATAAATGTTTTTACCATTCACTAGAGATTGAACCTTATGTATTAGGGCCTCTAATATAAGTGTTTTAAATTAAATACAAATTTGTGTAGACACCATTTTATTTTTTAAGTAAAAGCAAATCCCGATGCTAAAAGAACAATTATGTTTATACTTTGGGATTGTTATCTATCCCTACAACTCCCTCATATGTTCACCGATTTCCAGTAGTATTGTTATATTTTATTGTTGGATACATTTTGCTCGCTTGTAATAGTTCTAAGACACCTGTAAATTGTGTATCTATTAATGAAGAAAAAATCAAGTTCTGAAATCCTATTTTTTCTAAAATCTCTAAAATCAATTTCTCTTAGAACTCATCTTTTGCTTTAGTTTTTATCTTATTTTCTTTGTGTGTCTGTCTTCTGCACAAGTTCTTTACAAGTAGACATGTAAGTTTGCTTGTATCAATTTTACATCCTATGACAGTACTCTGTATCATTGGCTTACATTTAACTAATTCTGGACTGTTACTAACATTTGTGTATTTAGTGATATCATGCTAGACCAGTATGCATGTTTAAGCTACAAATCTACCTGTTTGTTTGTTTGCTTGTTTTCTCTCTTTTCTACATTTTTTGATGGTTGTTTTTTGTTTGGTGAAGTATTGCAGAAAAAATACTGAAGAAATTTATAGATGGAACCATACCTTTGGGAAATGCAAGTCAAGGGTTGCTTTATTATGCGGTAACAGACATGAAGGATTATATGTGACTTTAACTTTGGCTAACCCAATTACTAGAGTGTGACAGCTCATTAACAAACCTTTTTCTAAATTTTTAAATCTTCATAGAATGAGTTACCAGTTCTATGTATTTTAGTTATTTTAGAGCTTCAGATGAAACCCAACTTGACCAACAAATAACCCAGCAACCCTAAATCTAAGTGTTAGACTTTCTCAGTTGCTTTTTCAAAAAGCAGTGTTTAAGTTTTTAGGTAGCTTGATTTATGGGATCATATACAAGTGAAGCAGAACATACAGTGAAATAAAGCTTCCAAAACATAGGGATTTGGAAGAACAATTTCTCTCTACCTGTGAAATCCTTGTATGATCTCAGGAAGGTAGGCAACAGGAAAGTGGAATAACCTTTAAGGAATCCTTTTTAACATTTCCATGTTGTGTATAAATGTCACAATAGTAATAAGGGGTTTTTAATGTATTGTTTCTGAATGCCACTTCAGAAGTCTAATGTGCTTGTCTTCTGTGTTGAAAACATTTTATGGGAGAAGATTCACTGTAAATAAATTCAACAAACTTTCCAAAATCAATCTCAGCCTGTAGGAATACAGAACTGTTGTTTAAAAATAATGCATGACAAGTATCTCTTGTATGGAATTTTAAAAATACTTTCGGGTGGCAGGAATACCAAATGTCAAATCTGAATAAAGCAATAGAGAATTCTAGTTTGGGTAGTGTGAACAACATCATTGGCTTAATACAACCTGTGTTAACTAATGAAGGTTTATTTTCTCTTCCTTCACCAAAAAAATACCCTACCAAATTTAGGGGATTTACAACAGCTTTAGTGATGTTTGCAACCATGGTGCTGAACAGTATACACAGTGGCCCAGCAGACCATGAAAGGAGTGAAGATCACACAAGCAACAAAGAATTCCGTGTTTTAGGAGAGACTGAAGACAATCCTGCATGCAGTAGCTGCATTTGCAGATTTTCAGACTTACCGTGGGAACTGATGTGATACGGTCAATCTAACATACAAGTTCTTCAGTATAACACTGATACCAAATCATATTCTTTCACAGTTTCATGGCTACAATTCCCTTCAATGCAATATTCTGGCCTGTGATTGGCGGGAGATGAGTGGGGACATGGCTGGTGTTTTCAGTAACACTTTCAAACTGAAACACTCTTTCCTTTTTCATCCTTCCCCCTGCCTCCTCATTTTAATTATATCTGTCCTGTTAACAGGAAAGGAAAATACGGAGCCTGCATATAAAGAATCAGAAAGGTGGATGAGTAGAAATAATTGGGTAAAAATGGTCAGCTACTTGTCCTAATAGAGGAAAATCTGATAAAATAAGTATCGTAGAAAGAATCCATCTGGGTAGAAGTAGCAGAGAAAGTAATCAAGGGTGAGTGGAACAAGCAATAATCTGAAACAAGAAACTTGAAACTGAGAGAGTAGCCTCAAGATAGGAAAGGCAACTAGTGAGAAGATAAAGAGTCCAATTAAATGAGAGCACATCCAGTGAATATAACAGGAACTAGTGCAGGATGAAAATACAATTAAATACTGGAATAAATGTCTTCAGATGGATTTAAAGAGAATTCTTTATGGTGAAATATACAGTTTCATTCCTATATGTAAACTTTTGCTGATACGTATACCTACTGCTAACAGATATGTTGTCTGTGAACATAAACATACCAGTCCAGTAAGTCCACATTTATTATCAAGTAAATAGGTTCCTATTTATGCCATTTGCCCTTTCACTTCCATGTAACAGTATTTTACAGCTGTCGTAGACTGAATACCACAATATTTTACTGTTGATTTAGCTCAAACAATAGTCAAGCTCTCCAGCATAAGGTGTGGGCTTTGGGTTTTATTGAAAAATCAGTGTAATCTGTATATTCTGAAGATAATGAAGTATTTTTCTTTCAAACTATATTAGTTACATGTAGAGTTGTCACTGATAGCTGAAGTGTCTGTCTGCACTGTGTGTTGACATTCTGATACTGATAGATATGAGCCTGATGATAGAGTTTACAGCCATTTACTTACAGATTGCCCAACATACTCTTACAAAGTCTTCAGCTACTTTACATGGAAGATTTATTTGACAAATGGTAGTTTTAAACTAGCACTTTCAACCTGCATCCCAAATGACCCCTATGGAGCTGGAGCATGTCTATGGATGATTTTGAAATGAGGACACCTGGGCAGGAGACTGGTGGGGAGATTGTTCTGGAATTTTTTTAGGTTTTATGTGATTATTTAGGTAGTAAATTTAATTTGATCAAAAATGATTGATGGCATATGTTTTTTTTGCAGCCTCATGAGGCACTGGAAGTGTGCTTTGACTGGAACAATGCAAGGCTTTTGCCTTAGGTATTAGAGGAATCCATCCACAGCAGAACTTTATACAACTTGCTAGAATACTTCGTTTTTATTCTGCTTTAGTGGTGACATGCAGTGATAGAATGTGCAGTGGAGGTTTAAGAGAGCACTGTTACACAAACCAAAAATACTATAGGTTATTCAGCATCAAAATAATACTAGACAAGGTGAAAATAGCTGTTATATGTTTGAGAACAGAAAGATCATTTGAGTCTGTGGCTGTCATTTGATTCTCTGTGACTGTCTCCTGCATGGCTCTTTTTAGGTTCAGCCTGAGTTGACACAGCCCATCTCTACAAGCTTGAGGACGACAAAGTTCTCAAGGAGAACTACCTCTCAAGTGCAGTGTTGTTTGATGTGAAAATATGGCCTCACCTATGGAAAGGACAACTGAGGCTTGTCTATAGGAAACTGTGTTATGTAGGCTTTTAAAATGTATTTATCTGGGCACCACACAACACTGAGAAGTTTTGATAATGACTAACCTATACTGTTCTTCTCTGGGGTTCTCTTCTGCTGCATTCTCTTCTGCTGCAGTGCATGCCTGTGCACATGGACAGGCACCCGTACATATACCAGCTACAAAACTTTCAGTCGAGCTCTCCACCACTGTATCTGAAATAGTTATAGAAGTCAGTGCATTTTAAGTACATGGTTTGGTCTGTGGGTCAAGCCTGGGAGACATACTGTAAGCCTGAAACTCTGGGAAAAATTTTCCCATGATCACAAATCTTTATTACTTATCTGTGATTAACAGTGAAACCCTAATAGCGGCATATTAAAACACATCCCCGTTCCCCTGCAGTTAGTACATTAACTGTGGGAAGGGTGTGCTTTTAAAGTGATTCTTCCAACCATGGCCACTTACTGCCACTCTCCTGACTGAATAGATTTTCACTTTGGCATCTAGATCTGTTTATGATTTGTGTTTCACAAAGTACAGGTTTTTACATGAATATTTAGCTTCTAAATATCTGTCACATGTAACATAGTTTTGCCCCCCCCCCAGTTTAGTGATAATTACTCCCTTCGCTCATTAGTCATCCTTACAGAAGTTGTGGGTACAAACTTTTGCCTGTGAATGCTGTCACCCTGAGGTGAAAGCCTGAATTTTTAAGCTAGCCCAGCATGAACATACTTTCTGTCTGTGTTATCTTCTTTCTTCTTCTTCTTCTTCTGCTTCTGCTTCTGCTTCTTCTGCTTCTTCTCCCTCTTCTGCTTCTTCTCCTCCTTCTCCTCCTTAGAATCATAGAATCATTATTAAGGTTGGAAGAGACCTCAAGGATCATCCAGTCCAACCGTCCTCCCACCACCTATTAACCACTAAACCATGTCCTTCAGTACCACGTCTAACCTTTCCTTAAACACCTGCAGGGACGGTGACTCCACCACCTCCCTGGGCAACCTGTTCCAATGCCCGACCACCCTTTCCGAGAAGAAATTTCTCTTCTCCTTCTTCTCCTCCTTCTCCTTCTTCTCCTTCTCCTTCTTCTCTGAGCACAGCACTAAGCTGCTCTTAGACACTTCTCAGCTGTGTGAAAGCCAAGTAGCAGCAGACCAGGTAGTGTGACGCTTTCCATACCTACTTCAGTATCTATACACAGAAGAGTGTAATGGGATTGTCCACAGCTTGCAAATGGAAATTAGTTTATTAAAACACTGTGTATCATCCTTCTGAATAAATCCTGTTGATCTGTGCAACAAATAGTGCAGTTTTACAAAGGTGTGGATTCAAAATACTTAGGGTTAATCTTTGTTGTGGGGGAAAAAAAAAGTCTAGCTAACATCTAGTTAAATTACCAGGACTGAACATTAAACTACAACATTATACTTTCATGCGAATCTTCATCCACAAAACAATTATTTCTTTTTTCCAGAAAATACTGATTTAATTTAGAAAGTGATCATCCACGGAATGCCTGGGGACTTGGAATTCTTGACCTAGAAGAATTTTTCTTTTTTGTTGTAAACTTGTTATAACTTTTTCTTTGTTTTTCCCTGTATAATCTTGTGATAAAAAATTGCTGAATTCTGGCAACATGTCAACCAGAAGGCACAATGTACACTGTTTGTTTCAAAGAAATAAGTTAGACTTACTTTCAGAAAAAGACAAAAAAACCTAAAGCCTCTTTGTCATCCAGAAGGGACACAAGAAGATGTTTGGAAATTAAATGCCAAAGTCTTGAAAGTACTTCATTGCAAGACACCCAGCAGGCCAAAAAAAAAAAAAAAAGAAGCAGTTTGTCAGCAGGAGAGTTACGATACATGTTGTTTGCCTCCTACATGTTGTTTCTCCCTAAAGAGAAACTTCTCTGCAGTGCAGTCCTCAGCATGTCAGAAAGCAGAAAACAGGTTGTTTTGTATGTTTACTGTTTATATAGGTCTTCTTTCACAAGTTCTTCTTGCATGACATATCATTGCAGATACCTGTTTCTGGCTGAATTAGAGAGATTTGAATGCTGAACAGAATTAAAAAAAAATGGAGCAATATCCTCAGTCTTCACTGTTAGTGCACATAGAGGAACAGTGTTCACTGAGGAGCAGACAATTCTGTTGCAAGTTGTAAAAGAGGTAGGAACAGGTTTTTGTAACCAAATGGCATATCCAGAGTTTGGCCAGCTATCACCCTTACCTAAAACGAACACCTTTCCTACATTTTTTTCCAAAGGAGATCTTGAATCCATTAACCCTAATGGGAGCTGTTGGTGCTTAAAATGAGTTCTGATCCTTGTGTGAAGTTATGTGGTGCTAACACCAAATTGGTCATCATTGATTTCATTCTTTTTTTTTTTTTTTAATCCTAAATATGGAAAGCAGGAACTGCTATTTTTACACGCAGGTCAAGCAAATCTGGTCTCTCTGCAGCTCATGGTAACGTGAAGGAAGACAGAACTTGCAAGTGAAGGTCAGAGGATTCATAATCCCTTAGAAAAAATATTTTTAATCCATTCCTCTTAAAGTTTAGGTAGCAATTGCTTGTGAAACTATTCTAAGACAATGCAGTCTTAACAGCCTTACCTAAATTGCCACAGGTAAAAGCTTTCATGCATAATGTGTTTGGGTGGAATTCTGAAAGATTTTGTGCAGATGCGCTTTGCTGTACCAACATGCCACTTCTGTGGGGCCTCTTAAGTGTGTTGTCACATAGTGCAGTGTGTTGTCACATAGATAACTTCCTAACAGTTTTTAAAATATCATCTGAAAATACTTGCAGAATGCTCACGTAAAGGATTGTAACCATAAATGGGACCTATATAGATGTAGGTAATTTGATCTACAAACTCACAACACAAAGATGGCAAAATGCCATTTAACCGAGTTTCAGACCGTAACTGCATTAGACAAATCTGGCAGAATGGACAAAATGTGTTAATGCTGTTTCACAAAGCTTTCTTTAGACCTAAAGAAAGACAAGATCTGGCATCTTTATAAAATGTGACCCTTTGCTGTAGCTGTCACTCATACTTGCATGGTGCAGAGTTGAGTTGCTGCCAAAGTTCAGTGTTTGTATACACTCAGAACATCCTGAAATCATGAGAGGGTGAGGAATCTGAGGTCTATTGGTGTTTGTAGTTAAAGCTGTTGTTAAACGAACTTAAATTCAGTTTCATTTAGCCTCTGCTAGTAAGGAATTTATTTCAGTAGACTGAATTCCTGTTATTTTTAGCACTTTGAAGTTCTACTTTTAGCCTATTAAAATTGACTTCTACAGAAATCATCTGTTTTTTTAAAAAGCGGAGTGTGTCTCGGTCTGAACCCATTTCCATGTCAGATGAATAAGCCAAGGAGATGCACCCTCTGACAGTAACCATGCCAATGAAAAAATATGTATTAGGTATAAATCCAGATTCCACCTACGGGGCTGTAGGTCACATTAGCCATGGAAGCGTGCATGTATATAGTTAAAAATTAACAAGAAAAAGACATATCTGAGATAGGACCATTTTCAGCCCACTAGAACAGTATATCTTTGTGTTTCAGAATGTTAGTATAGGGATGTTGCTCCCCACTATGTGTTTCACCACACAGAGCACCAGGGAACAGCCCTTCCTGCTTGTGGAGTTTGCCGACTGTATGTGAAGTTGTGCAGTCAATACCGAAATACTAGTTGAAATGCATAGTTAAGAATTTGTGCTCAAAACCAGCTCTGCAAACACGCATGATAAATATTCTCCTGTCGGACTCTCCCCGCAGCCCATCTGCTGGGCTTAGCGTGCTGCACACCCACGTGCTAGCTGGGTGCCTGCCCTCTGTTTAGATCCAGGCAGCAGGGGCTTTAGATCAATAGTTCTTCAGAGGAGTAGTCAACACTGCTACTGATTTTCTTCAAACCTACAGTCGCTGATGTGATTGAAACTTAATGGCCAAGCCCAAACTGATGATGAGCATTGACTGAACTGTGCATCAACTTTTATGTAAGGGGGAAGCTCTTACTACTTAATCTATTATCTGACAAATAATGAGTTGGATGATACTCAGTATTTCAACTTCAACACTGTATTTCTTTCCTCTCCTGATTGATTGCTTTGTTACCTTTCTCATGTTAAATGGTGCCTGTATGTATTGTGAGAAGGGAATGATGGTTTGGGAAAAAATGTAGTGAGGCAGCAAACACAGTGCTGAGCTCGAGGAAGGTAGAAAAGATGAGAGTGGGTAAAACAGTTTGCAGTGAGAAAGAAACAGGAAAGCGAGCAAACTTACGTTCTGAAAAAAAGAGAAAACAGGACTAGTAAGAAGGAATAGTGTGAAAGCAGTAACTTCATCATTGTTTACTCAATTTTATATGATATTAGAGTGAATAAGTGATCAAAAAGCTTACACAAATACAACAAATAATAATTTGTCTTCAAAATACTTTTAAACAGCTGCCTGCTTTGTATTCCAAAATACTTAGTCTTCAGTAAATGTTCTTGTCATTATGTCAGAATAATGTCACTGAGCATGTTTTTCATCTATTTTATTTTTAAGTAGTATTTAAAACCTACATTCTTATTTGTAGTCATGGATTTTCATTTCACTTTTCTCATAATCATGTAAGGTTTGGCTTTGCCTACCTGAGTTTTCATAAAGTCAATATAATATCCTTCACTTTGTGATCCAGCTTCTTCGAGGTACCTTATGCCATACATATTTTAGTTATGAATGGCATAGTTCTCTGCTAGTAATTCCTATGGTGGTTTTTTGTCTTTTTTCCATCTTTTCTTCATTTGCATTCCTTATAACTGTTCTTCTCCTTCATCTCCGACCTTCCTACCTCTTATTTGTCTGTCCACTTCCTTTGTTCTGCTATCTCATTTTCTAAATTCATAGATACAGAAAGGTTAGTAAAGTACTCACTGATTATGATAGTCACAGTTTCTACTTTCAGTATCCTTGTCCTTTTAGTTGCTAAAGTTCTGTCTGTTATGTTTGACCACAACCTAGTACTGCGGTGAAAGTTTTATTAGTGTACCTATTAAAATGCCAAGATCTTGTTTGTAGTTGTTAGTCATTGATTGGGAATATACCAAAGCTCATGATTTGAGTGTTGCATGTTCTACAGGTGAGAGACAGTCATATTATGACATTTTCACATCACCCTGAAAACATGGGTAACATGGCTGAAACTTTTATTCATTGACAATCTGTTTATAAAAGAAATGAGTGGAAGAAATTCAAACAGTGTGTCATTATGAACCCTGAATTAGAGTGACAGTGGCACTGAAGAAGAGTAGAAAAGATGAGAAGTGTGCGATGGCAGCCCAGAAGGCCAGCCTCAAACGAGGCATGACCAGCAGGTCGAGGGAGGTGACTGTGCCCCTCTACTCTGCCCTCGTGAGACCACACCTGGAGTACTGTGTCCAGGTCTGGAGCCCCCAGCACAAGAAAGATGTGGACCGGTCAGAGCGAGTCCAGAGGAGGGCCACGAAGGTGGTCAGGGGGCTGGAGCACTTCTCCTATGGAGAAAGGCTGAGAGAACTGGGGATGTTCAGCCTGGAGAAGAGAAGGCTCTGAGGAGACCTCATTATGGCCTTTCAATACTTAAAGGGGTCTTATAAAAAGGATGGAGAGGGACTCATTACTCAGGTAGATAATGACAGGGCCAGGGGCAATGGTTTTAAACTAAAAGAGGATAGATTTAGATTAGGCTTTAGGAGGAAATTCTTCACTGTGAGGGTAGTGAGGCCTTGGAACAAGTTGTTCAGAGAAGTTGTGGATGCCCTATCCCTGGAGGTGTTCAAGGACAGGTTGGATGGGGCCCTGGCCAGCCTGATCTAGTGGCTGGCATTCCTGCCTGTGGCAGGGGAGTTGGAACCAGATCATCTTTGAGGTCACTTCCAACCCAAGCTACTCTATGACTCTGAGTCTATGAAAAATTGACGAAATGGTGACATTATAGTGCAGACTTCACAGGTGGGGTTTCCAGGTATGCCTGTTCAACTGGACATATTTTTCCCCACCCAAGTTGAATTTAACAGTACCTCTCTGAACATGAGCTGTAAGGAGCTCTGACAGGGTGCAGTCTTAATCCCTGGAGGGTGTCTGCTTGTCCTTGATATCATATTTGTTCTGTTCAGACCTCTGACGTCTTACCAGCAGAAATGTGTCGGAACATATGGCTGCTGCCCATGTGCTGGAGAGCTTGAGCTTCTCTAGGTAATGTAGTGCTAAAGCCGTGTTGCCATTTGATTATGAATGAGTTGCCACATGTTGTCTGTCTGTCCTTGGGAGGCTTTTAGAAAGAAAATCTGGGATTTTTCCTCGTTACAAAGCAGTCAGTAAATAGGACAAAAAAACCCCAATGAGAGTTATAAAATCAAAGCTAGTGCCTCTGAGCAAGAGTTTTATAGTGGTCTTCAGGAGGACAAATTTAAGGGAGGGAGAGTTTGTTCTGTCTGACATGTATAAAAGCTTTGATAATTTAAAGAGTAGATACAGCACTTCTCAGTTAGTACATGAAAGGCATTCCTCTGAGGAAAGCATGAAAGTTTTGACCTGTCTTTGTATTTTAGAGTCAAACAAAGTTTGGCCTTTGAGTTAGAATGATTTTTGTTATTGCTGAGTATTGGGTTTGAGCAGTTTAGAAAACTCCAAGGTTACTGGATGTCCTCCAGAAAGAATATGGTATTTTTCCAGATAGTGATGGTCTTACGCAGATCTTGTACCAATCATTCGCAGTTTTGGGGAGTTTTGGTTTTGTTTTTTATTATTGCTGATACTATTTAAAATTCAGAAGTTTTTATAAAACTGTAACTGTATAAATGTAGGTGTTTCTATATATAAATTATTTCATGAATCCTCACATGGTTTATGGCTGAATATCCTTCAGCCATAAATTTTTGATGGCTGAATTTAAAATGTGGGTCTAACTTTTTCAGGGATATTTAGACACAGGCATATAACTGCTTGAAGGGCATCTGATCTCACTGATTCAGTTCACTGAGGCCTGCATACTTAGACCACCTACTATATAAATTTAAGAACATATAATTATGTTCTTGGAGTCTCCCAGGTAGGACACTGCAACATATCCTATTTAATGATGTCATACAGTTTTCCCACTGTATTTATAGCTAAAATGCCAGTTTCTAATGTGTGAGCAAAATAACCTTGCAGCAAATTAAATCTCATTCCTCATACCCTTTCCCTGGAGGCCCGATAGACGTGACCACATTCTTGATAGTGAATTTTTGAATACTGGAAGGTTGCTACCTTATTTTCATGCTTTCTTGTCTTTGTAGTTCTTTCTGGTTTTTTCCAGCTAGGTTTCCAGCATGAGCTGTTTTTGTGCTTTCCCCAACTTCTGTAGGGTGTTCATATCTTCGTTAAAACACTATGCCCCAATCTGAAGACATTATTCAAGGTAAGGAGTCACCATACAAAATATGTTTAAGAATGTTTGGTTTTGATCCCTTTAGTTTTATTTAAACATGATGATCAGCATACCACATGTGGTCTGTCTTCTGAAAACCTTATCTGTACAAGCAACAGCATCTTCAGCTATGAATTAGCTAAATTCAAGAAATACTGAATTTTCATTTGTCTTTTTCTTAAATAAGCAGCAAGGATTCTATCTACATATTATCACTTCCTCCACGAGAGACCATTTTTACCTATATTCACTGCTATTGGCCTTGATAGAGGACCCTCTTAACATTAACTCTTGGAAATACCAGGCTTGTACAGACCTCACAAAATCACGTAGTTTGTGCTTGCAGGATGAATTCCTATGAAACTCCAGAAAATTTTTTGCTTAAATTCTTTTTAGAAACCTCCTGTGAGGGACATCCTCATTAAGAAGTCTATTTCAGTATTAAGCAAGTGTTTTGGGTTTGTGTGGCAAGGTTTTGGTAGTGGGGGCGGGGGGTCAGAGGGGTGGCCTTTGTGAGAAGCTGCTAGAAGCTTCCCCCGCATCTGATAGAGCCAATGCCAGCCAGATGGACCCGCCACTGTCCAAGGCTGAGCCCATCAGCAACAATGGTAGCGCCTTTGGGATAACACATTTAACAAGGAAAAAAAACCCAAACCAACCATGGGAGCTTTTGCAACCAGAGAGAGAAGTGAGAGATGTGAGAAGCAACCCTGCAGACACCAAGGTCAGTGAAGAAGGAGGGGGAGGAGGTGCTCCAGGCACCAGAGCAGAGATTCCCTTGCAGCCTGTGGAGAAGTCCATGGTGAAGCAGGCTGTCCCCCTGCAGCCCATTGAGGAGGAAAAACGGGGAGTAGAGATTCCACCTGCAGCCCATGGAGAACCCCACACCAGAGCAGATAGAGACACCTGAAGGAGGCTGTGACCCTGTGGGAAGTCCACACTGGAGCAAGCTCCTGGCAGGACCTGTGACCCCGTGGAGAGAGGAGCCCACGGTGGAGCAGGATTGCTGGCAGGACTTGTGACCCCGTGTGGGACCCACTCTGGAGCAGTCTGCTCCTGAAGGTCTGCACCCCGTGAGAGAAACTCATGTTGGAGTAGTTCATGAAGCCTGTGAGAAGGATGTTGGAGAAGTTGGTGGAGGACCGTCTCCGGTGAGATGGACCTCCCCCTGAGGAGGAAGGAGCAGCAGAGACAACATGTGATGAACTGACCACAAGCCCCATTCCCCGACCCTCTGTGCTGCTGGGCTTAGGAGTAGGTAGAAATTGGAACTGAAGTTGAGCCCGGGAAGAAGCGAAGGGTAGGGGGAGGTTTTTTAGGATTTGGTTTTACTTCTCATTGTTCTACTCTGTTTTGCTTGGTAGTAAATCAGATGAATTTCTCTCCAAGTCTGGTCTGGTTTGCCCTTCATGGTAATTGGTGAACAACCTCTCCCTTTCCTTATCTTGACCCATGAGCCTTTTGTTATACTACCTCCCCTGTCTAGTTAAGGAAGGGGAGTGATAGAGCATCTTTGGTGGGCACCTGGACTCTATCCAGGGTCAACCCACCACAGCAAGGTTCCTTTTATTACCTTCTTTGTCCCTTCCTCTCTAATGCTACAGTTCAGTGTTAATACTTGCCCAATCCACTGTGGAGACAAGGAACATCTCTTTGCATCGAACAGCATATTTCTCATCAGTCCTTTCTAAAGTAGTGAAAAAGGCTTAAATTTAAGGATTGTGTCTCAACTAGCATTTCTGATGGCATTTTCTGTAGAAATTATTTTCTACTCTTTCTCATTTAAGCTTTTAAAAAATTTGTAGGAACACAGTATTTGTCAGTATTATCAGAAGAAGTAGATGAGTGCACCTGAATCTCCAAACTGCAAGTTGCTTTCTTCTTTCCTTTCCAGACTGTGAAAAGATCAGACAATGAATTTTAGTAGTGAGAAAGAGGAATGATGATGCATAGAGCTCATGTTATATATTGGCATTTCTTCTCCTTTTGATGCTATGTCCATGTACTCTGTTCTGTTTCTCCATCCTCTGCTGTGGTGGATGTCTATGGTCTTCTCACTTGCATCCTTTGTTACAACCCTCACTTTTCAGCAAACACGAAGGACCTTGTTATCGTTCTGTTCCCACTGGTCTAAGTGACTTTGTTAATGCTTTCTGATTTACATTGACTATAGCATCTTGAGAAGAAAGGTGAAACCTGTTTTTTGGACCTACCTGCTCTCTGCCTTAGGCTCATATTAAGAAACAAACAAACAAACAAACAAACAAACAAACCTCCCCCAAATAAACAAATAAACAAACAAAACACCTGTTAAAAATGAAAAAACCATGTATCCCTCATTGCTTCCAAATTCTGCATTTCTTCTTGATATCTTCACATACTCTGTCATCAGATTAGCTCCAGGCTACATGAAGCAGGATACTGAACACAGGATACTGTGTTGGAAAAGAAAGAGTAAGGCATGTTTCTAGGGTGGTTTGTTGTTAGTTTTGGGGTTTTTTTCAAATCTTTTGATGGCCATTATCCAAAAGTGGTTTTACTAGGTCTAGACCATTGAATGCATATAACTGTTACAGGATTTTTGTTTTCTACTTATTTGGAGGTGTTAAAATCCTGATACTGCTGAAGCTTGGCTAAGTGAAAAGCTGTTTTGTAGAAGAATTAAGGAACAACTGTTAGGTTTTTATCTGTCACTCTATGTCACTGAATTCTGTCTCTGAAGAATGCTCTATAGGTTGGCGTATTTTCAAGATGGTAACATCAGTCATCACTCAAAAGGCACATTGAAAAAGATATAGACTGAATTTATTCTTTCATACTAAAATGAGTTTTGCATTATCATTTTGTCCACTAAGCATATATCAGCCAGGTATTCAGTGGGTTGTATTTTGTTTTAGTTAAACTGGGAGAAATTTAAATCTTTGCTCAGACCTAGAGTATATTCAGAATTAGTTTTGTGCTGATGCAGTCTGGAATTCTGGATTCAAGATTGTTTTCAGCTTACTGGCTCAGTGATCTTGGCAATATGTATCCTGGCAGCTCTCTCCAGACAAAAATGGAAAATTAGGTCACGAACAGGCCTTCTGATGAAATGCATTGTTGTGTCTGGAATGGAGAAGCTTTTCACGCCAGAAAAATGTTTGGACATTATTGGTCTGGTGGTTGCCCTTGTAAACCCTGAATCTTCTTGTTAAGCGTTTGACCCAGTGTGGTGGGTTAGCCTTGGCTGAGGACCAAACTCCCACCCAGCTGCTCGTTCACTCCCCAGCCTCAGTGATTGAAACTTCCATATCCTGACTGGGTTTTGCCTGGGAAGACTGTAGAGAGCACACTGAAATAGGCAGCGCTTGCATCTCCAGCATCGTTGTTAGAGCACGTTGTCATCTACTGCCGGGATCTGCAGACACAGCAGCTGCTGGTCATTTCCTGTGGAGCTGCCTGCCAAGATGAATGAAATGGTGAGGGAGGAGGGATATGAGTGGCAGATGCTTGAAAAAGCAGAGTAACAGTAGGATTATGGGAGCTTAACTAAGCAGGTCCTATCCCATTACATACAGTTGGCAGATGTATTTAATGTCATAGAGATACAGGGCATGGGGTAGGAGGAAGTTACATGCTCTTTAAGCCACTTCAATGATCCCTGTAAATTTCTGCTTCTTACTCTGAAACCAACTGCTTTGTACCTGAGAGCAGAGAAATTAAAACATCTGGGGTAAGCTCATACCTGTTGCATAAGGAATTATCATGGGAAACTGTATATGCCACAAAAGTTGTGGGGTTTCTCTGTTTATGAAACTTCTATTTGCTTAGATGATCTACTTGTAAAACAATTGATCAAGCATTCTGGGAGCTCTTGATTCTGGAAAAGAAGCAATGTAAAAGAGCGTCACGTGTATTTTTTCCCCCTTTAAGAGTTGATTCTCTGGTGCCTAATGATACTACCATAAAGACAGCCGCTCTTTCTCTGTGCTTTGTTACCACATTAGCTATATTGTTACAGTCAAACATTTTTAGTAGTCTTGGATTGTATGTTAAGGTGAAAAGGTTAGGAAGGTAAAAAGGTTAGAATATAAGCTAGCCTTTTAGAGTCTTAAATCTACCCAATGCAGAAAAGCATCCGATTATATAAAGATTAGATTCCCTTGAAACAAATCTGGATGAAACAGTCAAACTAATGACTGTTTTTAATGGGACTGAAAAGTAATCAGTGCAGAAAAGTAAAATAAGCATTGGGGAAAAAAATGCCAGCATTTATTTATTTGTTGCCACGGTCTCTGAAAAAGAGCTAAAATATTTTGAAATGCGTGTTAGAGTACATTTATGTCTTTGTCCTTGTTGGATACTGACACCCCTGGAAGTTAGATGCAGAGGAGATCAGTTATCTTAATTTTTAAACCCAAGGAGATTTGTTTACAAACTGTGGCTAGAGAGAACAGTTGGTGGTAAATTTAGGCAGATGTTGCCCTAAATACTCTTGTTCGGTTTATGAATAGGGTAAACCAAGAATGATAGATTTGCCTTCAATCTTGAAAACTCTCTTGGAAATGGAAATAAGCTGAATAATATGACAGTGTTTTCACCCCTTTCCAGAATATATATTTTTAGTGAGACTGTTTATTTTCCTTGTCCTTCTTTTTGTTTTGTAAAGGCTGTTGTATACAAGCTTAAGACCTTAAGATCTTCTTTACTCTAACATGTACAGGTTTATATTATTCAGAGACTTTTACATAATGTGCAGTAAATGTTAATCTGGCTAAGCAGTAGCCTCTTTTTGCCTTCTTCTTAATGCTATATTGTCTCCTTTTTCCTTGTCTCCTTTAATGTCCTTCTTTGTTCAATTCCTCCAATCTTTTCTCATTTTAAATTCTCAGAATCATAAGTGTTCTCCACCTCTATTTTTAAGAATCAAGTCAAAGCCAAAAACTTCTACAATACACGTTGTAGATGAATCAGTTGAATACTCTTGAATGCGTAGACACAAATAGTCTCATACTAGGCTCTGTTTCCTGAATTCAGTAAGTTGTGATCCCTGTATTATAGCCACTGGTGCCAGTTTATGGTATGTTTAAATTTTGTAACTTCCAATGCATGCTGTATGTAGTGTACTTATCAGCAGAAATCACACCTTTCATATACCATGAATTCTACAAACACTAAAAAATCCTTTTTTGAAGGATCAGCTTGGATCTTACAGTCTGTTCATGTGATCACTTTGTGTGACACCTGATGGACTGCTTGTATGATGACTAAAGGTTATCTTTTGACTCACGCTTTCCTGATATTACCTAATAAATATATTGCATGCATTTCATTAATATATTCTTGATTTGTTGTAAGTATGGTGACATTTATTTAAAAAAAAAACAAACAGTTTGGCTTTCTGTCTTCTACCAGCTAACATATGCAGCAAGCACTAACTGTATTTAAACCATTTGTGGTGGTTTCTTTTTATTCTCTGGGTAACATATCTGACTCTAGTGCTTAATTTTCTGAGTAAAAATGAGCTTTTATATGATTATATTTTACTATTTTATAGCAGTCTGTGCATGAAGTGATGAATGGAGGATAAGATTTCAGGACATACCTTAGCTACAGACTTTTTATAGTATGCTCACAATAGTAGATTTCAGCAAGGACTTGGAGTCATTAGCTCAAAAATATGATGTCATCTGGTAATAAGATCTATGACTGTGAAATTACATAATTTACTGTAAAAGCACTGTTAGACTACTTGGTTATTTTGGCTGCTCTCCTCAGCTAGTTATATTCAAACAGAAGAAACTTTGTTCGCTTCAGAGGTTTCACTGTTGCAATCCACAAAATGCATATTATCCTCTCTCAGGTTGTGGCAGTTCTGTCAGCTCTTGTCTTTATAATTCCCTCACCTGGATATCTGTATATTTTTCTGATAGTTCTTCAGCAAAAAGCAATAGATTCCAGTGCTTGTGACCAGCTCAATATTCTTGTCTTTTCCTGTAACCCTGTAGGAGAGAGAGAAGCTTTGACTGAGACAACAAAGAGTGATTTTCATTTGAATTTTTTTACCAGGACTTTCATGTATCTCTTTGAAAAAAAAAAAAAAAGAAAGGAAAAAAAAATGCCATTAGACATGCCATTGAAATAGAGGTGTGGTAAGACCTTTTTTTTATTAATAATTCTGTGAAATGTTATGAAATATTAGGTCGTATCTTGTCTGTCATAGACTGGGACAGCTGTTTTGCAGTTGGCAGATAACTTTCTTATGTGTTGCTGGTAATTTCCTCTTTGCCTCTCTGTAGAAAGATTGTCTTGCTTTGTCCTTGTGTTATGGGATGATACTAGGGATCATGTATGTGTTCTGCAGCCTTTTCAGGTCAGACTCATCTCAGAGTTTGGTAACATAAAGGAAATGTCTTGAACGTAGCTTGTTTTGTCCTCTGTTTCAGAGGGATTCTTCAAGCCCACACATTGGCAGCCCTAAGTCTCTTTTTGCTCCTTTGTCATGGATTGTACTTCTTCGATAACTTGTATCTGTGAATTCATTCTGGAACCAGATTAAGATCTTTAAGTTCAGTAGTGCACTCTTAGTTGTAATTTTTGGAAGAAAAATGAATTAGAGTTAGAAGTGAAGAATGTAGTTCTAACTCTAGTTAGAATAAGAATGTAGTTAACGTTCATCAGAACTGTTAAATGGAAAATAAAAACTGTCAGCCAGATTAAACTACATCCTGTGATGAGATTCAGGTTTGCTTAATAAAGGTAAATTGTGTAGTACTAATGATTTTTGTTAATGTTTAATACTGCTTGATATAATTTTTCCTAATAGCATTGTGTGCTATGAAGACAGTACATGTTAAAGCCATTAAGATACAATTAACAACGTGTCAGATCTTTAAAAATATTTGTCAACTGGGAGAGATCAGCAGTAGTTGTTTCTAGGAATTCCATTTTCTGCTACACCTGACACAAATGGTGAAAGGCACAATTGAAAGGTAGGTTAAAAGAGAATGATTAAAAATTTGGCCAGCATATGCTTTTAACCAAGGCATGTGAGGAATGAGTGCTTCAGGAACATGGAAAGGAAACTGTTCGTATAAAATGTGATGGGAGGTTTTTTGTCCCTTCATATGGGATTCCAGGGTCAGAACAGAAAACACTCAACCTGAGCTCACAGTGTGGCTGCCAGAATTAGCAAAATCCCTGAAAATGAGGAAGAAGTAAATGGAAAGGAGATGGATTTACTTCTACCAAGAAAACCTGTGACTGTCACCTGAGGGTGTACAGCATTTGCATTATGAAAAAAGAATAATTCCAGGGAGAACTAGGAAACTGTCCAGGAGTTAGAGAAATTGTCAGTGGGGGTGAACATCAGAGTTCAGTGGTTTAGCCTGTATGAAGGAGGTGGAGACATGACTGGATTACTTGAACAGAGAGGTGAAAAAATTACTGGTACTAAATCATTCTCTTTCTTATCGAAGTAAACAAAACACAAAGGGCTGAAAGGTGCAAGCAGACAAACTCAAACTGAAAATTTTACAATTTTAAACAGAATGTGTTTAATTCTTGGATCAGTAACTTAGGCAAACAGCAGATACTCTTCCCTTTAATGCCTTCAGATCAGTCATGCCTGTTGTAGAGATTCTTCTTTGCCAAAGACAGTATATAGAATTTAATACCAGGCTTAACTAGAAGATATGTAAGCTCCTGTGGTTTGTAAGATTGACTGTGTACTCTGATGAACATTCTGGTCTATTAGTCCATGAAAATGGACAAACCTTTGTGGCTTACTTTCCACCGCTTTACTCTTGGATGTATTGCCTAGTTAAATTGCCTTTCTGATGTCTTCCTGCAGTGAAATGAAGAAAACGACAAGGGCACACCACCTGCAAAAACAATGATAGAGGAGATAGAAGGAAAGCATGCATCATGCTGTAGAAAATGAGACATACAGTGCTGGTGCTAAGATGCAGTGAACTGGGAGAGAGAGTGGGGCTGAGGCCGTTGGGTGCAGTGGTGGGGAGGTTAGTCACCTTATAGAGGAAGCAGTAGACTGAGTTCTTGGGAGTGGTGATTAAAAGGATTTGGAGATAGCTACTGATATTTTGCTAATTGAAGTAAGCAAGGTAATAATTTTAACAGGAACTGAAGGAGTATATTAAACAACTCAGCTGTGTTACTGTAACTTCCCAGTGGGCTAAAATAATAAGATAATTAAAATCAAACAAATGTTGAAAACTGTCAGCACAAAGGGGAAAAATTAACAGGTTGGCACTTGACACACAAGGTAACTGTTGTTTGATCAGAATAAAGCAAATATGGCTTGGGGAGAGTTGAGACTTTGGTAATGAGACCGAAACAGATGAGATGACATGTAACAGAAAACCTAGAGAAGATCTGTCCTTTGAGTCTTGCGTGTGGTTATGATAATGCAAACGGACAGAGGCGACACAGTGGGGAGTTCTTCAGTTGCAGCAGTAAATCCAGTTTTATACAGGTACATTCTTGAAATGGGTTGCCCTTGGTTTATGAACAACATCTGTGCTATGCTGTTCACTGTTCCCACCCTGAGCTGCAAAGTGCTTAGAAAAAAGAACGTGAAGGTGCAGTAAGCAACAGGGTTAAAAGGCAATAAAAAAGATAAATGAACATTTAATAGATATTGTAGAGTTCAGTGTTTCTGTTGTAGGCACAGTCAGGAACTGCTCACAGCTAGTGCACTCAGGGGAATATGAGAGGCATCCAGTAAGTGATGAAAATAGACCCTGAGTAACAGTAATGCTTTCAGTCATTAAAAAAAAAAAAAGAAAAAACCGGCAAACCCAGATGTTTTAAGAGCATATTGTTCCAAATCAGGGGTTAAGTGCATTTCTGAGATGACCATGTGAATTCATGAGATTGCTTCATTTATTGCAACATATTTGATAGCTGAAAAGCATTTTACCAAACTGATGTCAGAAAGATCTACAGTTCAGAAAATATACAATAGATGGTGCCAGACTAAGACGTTAGTACATTCATTAAACCATGTGAAGACTCCTGTCATTTCTTTCTCAAAACCAGTGCAGAAAATAGGGAAGTCATCTCTCCGTAACTGCCAGATTTTCATACTGACATCATTTCGTCTCAGGAGTTCTTCATTGGTTTCCATATCACACCAAAAAAGAAGTATGTCAGTTTAGATACATCTGAAAGCGAGAATCTCTGGGGTTTGCTTGTCTGTGCAGATAGCAGATGCACCATTGTGTGCACATTTTACTTAAGCAGTCTTACATTTACTGTTATTTTAAGTGACGCTTTGGAGCATTAAGACACTGTGGTTGGATTTGTAGAGAAATTCAAATTCCTGTAGGTCTTCTTTCACTAAGCATGCTAAGAACTTTTATATATTTTATATTAATATAAACTATTTTACATATTATATATATGATTTTATTTAATAAGGCAATAGATCTTTATAAAATACACAAAATACCTTACGCCTGTGAATTCTTTAACTTGCTTCTGGTATCCAGCCTGTAATATACTAAACTACTCTCCTTTTCCCATTCTATGCAGTAAAAGTTTACATCTTTTCCATAGCTTTTCTTTTAAAGGCAGGGCCACATAATTTGTTATCTTTTGAATTATGGAACAAACACATGATGGAGAAAAGGGAGCAGGTTTTGTTCACCATGTCTAAAGCTGTATTTTGTTTCAACATCTACTGATCTCAGTCACAGTTTATGAAGATAAAAGAAATGATGTATTTACAAAAGATTCAGAACATCCAAGTGTCTCCAATTAAAGGCAGAAAACACAGAAATGTGTTACTGTATCAAACCAATTTTTCTAAAGATAAAATTCCAGAAAAAGACAGTTTGATCTTCTTGCTGTTTCTGTGACTGAAAATCCAGAAAATCTCTTTCAGAACAATAACAGAAACCTTTCTAACTTTTTCTTTATGAAACTGAGCCATCAAAGGGGTAAAACTGTTCTTTTATTTCAGTGATGAATTACGTAACTATTATCAGGCTCGCAAACGCTGGCAATTCAAATTTAGACATCTTTCTTTTGGATTTACATATTGTAATGGAAAACTTGATGCTGAAGGTGCTGTATGCAAAAAGGGATTAAATTGTATAGATTATTGAAATGAAGTATCAATTCTAAGTTTATGCTAGTGGAGAATAAAAAGGTACTTCCTTTGTAGATAACAGTGCTGAACCTTATTATACATTATTAGAGTGATTTCCTAATTTGATCATCTTGAGTTTCTTTGGCCCTTAAAAGCTAGAAATTCCTGAAGAGACTAATGATCAAAAAATACTAGTTAATTAAAATTTTCGGACTATTTCTTCCAGTATTGACTTGGCAAGGAAAACTAACCAAAACTGTAAGTATCTTAAAGTTTTCCATAAATACCTTTCCTTCCTTCCTTCCTTCCTTCCTTCCTTCCTTCCTTCCTTCCTTCCTTCCTTCCTTCCTTCCTTCCTTCC
>VWZZ01005320.1:15914-46630 GCA_013399095.1 Psophia crepitans | reverse complement strand
TCCTTCCCTCCCTCCCTTTCTGCCCTTGTGTGGATGCCTGTGCCCTTCTTATTGACACTGCCTTTCTTCACTTCAGATTGCTGCCAGGTACCCAGTCTTGCATGTTGCCTGTCAAAACTCAAGCAAATAGACTAATTTGAGAAGCCAGTGATAGAATTTGGTTATATTGTGTCATACGGGCACCATTGGTTAACCTAGATTTGAGGTCTGAGACAGTATTTTGCAGACATCTTTGAAGTTTAGCAATGTATAGAGTCTGAGTAACGATTTCATGAGACCCAGGAACAGGTTGTTGAGGGTTTTTTTGTATTGATCAAAATTTATTCATCTTTTTCTGGGTTGAAAACATGGAGGCTTGTTTCCTTATATTACTTCAGAAGATGGTACAACATTGAAGACCAAAATACTGTCTGAATCAATAGTCAAACTTGGACTTTGATAAAATTAAGAATGTGTTGCACTGCTTGCAAGTAATCCCTTTGCAGGTTCGATTGGTTCTGAGCCCTCTTTAAAGCTGTATTAGTAAGTTCCTGGAACATTAAAGTCAAATTCAAATTACTGCTCAATATAGAAAAAAGGCAGAAAAAAGGAGCAATTCAATGATAAAATAATGTATACCCATGCGTCCTGTAAATACTGTAAGTTGCATACTCATGAGAAACAGAGAATTAGAAATATAAGCCAGAAGTACGAACAGTAAAAAACAGAAAGTTGAATGCTAATGGTATGCAGAAGAAATTATTTTTCTCCCTTCCCTTCCCTTACCTATGCACTTGTCCTCCTTCTCATTCTCACAATGTCCAGCAGTATTTGGTTGTTTAAACTATAGTTTGCTAAAAGACACCAATGTTTAAGTCATTCTGGATGGCAGTGCTAGAATTTCACAAAACCACTTCCATTTTACATTCCCCAACGTTCCTAATGCCTTTTCATCCTGCCAGTTTTGCACAAGTAGGATGTTTTGATTTGGTGAACACTTTTCAGTCCCAAAGGTGTTGCAAGACACAAAAGCAAACGGAAGTTTAAAGATGACAAATTCAGACAAGAAGCAGGGCACAGTGCTTAGTCATTAAGGCAATTAACTGTTAAAACAGTTTTTGAGACAGTATGAAAGCTTTTTCTCTCCAGATCTTTTAAGGTTGACAGTGTTTTCGAGAGATGTAACTTAATCAGAATTTGTAGGGTTATTTCAGGAATTTCAGCATAAAATCTTGTAGAATATATAATATAGAAAGTCAAGGTAAATTATCATAATGGTGCTTGCTGGCCTCAGTATCTGTGAATCTGTTGGAGGGGGGAATGAGGCAGAGCTGCTGAAGACTCTCGTGTTAGGGTGTTCAAGATACTAGCTTAACAAGTTTCAGAAAAGTGGATCTTGGATCTATTTCCACAATTGATCATGGTATATATTCTGATGTCTTTCTGTTCAGGTGCCCTGTGGCTGCATCTCAAAGGTCCTCAGCATCTGATTTGAAAATCAGTAGCATTGCTTTGTTCTCATTACACTCCCAAGACTATGGTCAGCGATTGTGATTACATGATGGTCAGGGAGATCATTAGAGCTAGCCTTGGAACTGGGTATTAAAGCACAGGGAGAACTGCCTGGGAGGGTACATAAGAAAAATGTAAAATCCACTGTTCAGAAAAAAATCTCTATTATTAAATACTGTCAGACAAAGTGATCTAGAGAGAATGTATGAGTTTGGCTTCTGCTAGCTGCTGCAAATGTACTGTGAAAGCATGTCCAAGTGTTTAGTATGCTTCAAACCATTGGCTTGCAGAGCTTTCTACAACATTAGAAAAGTCTCATTAATTTCTGATGGTAGCCGACAGATTTCCTGTGCTTTTAAGCAAGTCTTTCCTTAATATGATGTGAGTGTCTAATTACTTATTCTAAATATGTTAATTCTGGTAGACTAAATGAGCTCAGAAATTCAATTGTATTAATGTGGTCTTCTCACTGAAAAATACCAGGCAGTCGTACTGGGTTTGGAATTTCAGATACAGAGACTTGTATCTGTCACATAATTGCTACTTAAATCTTTTAAACACTTCATTAAAATACTGAAAGAAGGGAAACCACTAAAGCATTTGAAACACAACATTTTAAGGAAGGTTTGCATTTTTTACAGTCTCCATTTTCTTTTTCTTTAACTGCAGAGAGTTGTTTTGTTTTGTTTTTAATGAGAAATATGTCTCTTAGCATTCATTTGGAAAGTTTTGGAGGAGGAGGGGTGGAACTTCATTGAACTGAGCTGTGTTTTAATCTTACTTTTGTGAATACCCCTTTCCTCTCACTTCCAGAGAAGAGGACGGAAAGAAAGAGAGCCCTGCACAATGGGGAAAACAAGAACGAGGAAAGACAGGAAAGGGGTATAAAAACAGAAGTCTCCCATCGTTGGAGGTAGTTTGGATTTAGCAGAAATGCCTGCGTGAACTTGAGCTCATCAGATCTTTGGGAGCCAGTCCAGTGACACCCAAACAGGTTCATGGTGCATCTAGAGATGTATCCATATTTGTAGCAGGTGCCTGTTGCTCCTGGTGTTATTTAGCTCATGTATTGAGTACTTTTTTACACTCAGCACTGCACCATAAAAGCACAAGGCTGGGATGAGTACCTGCAAGTATTGCCTTGGGTGTATGCAAGCATTAGCATAAGCTTTAAACTAATTTCTATGAGAGTTTGGATTCTGCGTACCCAAGTCTTCCTGCTTGTGTCTTAGTTTTCTCATCATGACTCAAAGTGACTTGTCTCAACTGTCACCAGTAGATTTGTGGTGGCATAAGGAATTGGAGTTCCTCAAATGGCAGTGCCTGAATAACGGAATTGCTATTTCTTTCAGTTTTATTTCTCTAATCTTATTCTTGTTGCCTCATGAATATTTGAGGTACAATGAAGAGGAAGAACACTATTTTTACGAATGTTATGTCAGTCTATTTCTTGGATTAATATATCTAGTTTTCAAAATCATGAAGACACTCTTTTTTCCTGGTCAAAAAAAAAAAAAAAGAAAAGAAAACACTCACTGCACCCATAAGCAATCTGTAATAGTAGATCTTTCAGTAATACATTTCTGTCCACTCGGGAAGTTTTTGCCATCAGGTCTGTTGCCTAAAGCAAATGAAATACGTAACTGACTCTCTCTTGTTATGAAAGAAGCAGGGTACCAGTAGGGAGTATGACAAAATGTGTTAACATAGCAGCAAGGCTTCATATGTTGGCAAGCATTCTGCAGCTGTAAGGTGTTCCCTAATGGAAGCTTGAAGTTAGTAATTCTTCAGCAAATTTGGCACACAAGTCAGATGTGCTGGAGAGTAGCTGTGGTAAAAGCCAACCTTAAGTACGTGCCTTGTGTTAGAAAGAAGAAAAAAGCTTAAGTTTTATTTTTTCAGTGAAACGTTTCTTACTTCTAAGCTCAATGTGATGGTTTTTTTCCCCCTGCAGAATCATTGAAGCCCTTTTTCTGTATAAGTTTTTTGGCATGTCCAAAGTAGGAGTTAGCGTTTTACAATTAGTTATTTTTCAGAATTTCCTTTGTGACACCCAGTATCAGGGTTTTGTGGGCTGAAAAAGCAGAAGGTAGATGATTATAAGCATCTTGGGGCATACAGATTGTTCATGTGCCTTTTCCTACTGGAAGTGTTAATGAAAATAGAGGATCTTGCTTACAGTATTGAAATCGCAAAACAGCATGTGGCTCCCTGTAATGGAAATATATTTCCAGATAAATTCTAAAGGACGTTTGAGAAACTCCGTGCACAAACACTTTATATTCTACACTGTGTTGTAAAAGCACGTGTGAACTGTAATAGAATATGACAGTTAAAACAGATATCCTCGTGGTGGGTTTGGTTTTATCTGTTCTGCATTTTTAGTTGTAAAAGAGACATCTTCAATCCAGCAACGATAATGGATAGCTATCACTCCCTTACCTTACATATGAATGAGAGTCCATTAAAATATACTAGCAGCTGGGGAGAGTTAGTATTTGCAAAGTATTGTTTAAACACATTTGGAGGGAAGAGTGATAACAAGAACCATTTGAAATAGTGTTTCTGCAGTTTGAACATGGAAAATAGATTTTGAGTTATACTGGAAAAGATACTTGCCCATTGTTAAGTTACTTTAGTGCCACATCGTGGTGACGTATGTAGTCGGAGGGCAGCATTACTGCAGCAAACTGACCAGAAAAACTGAACAAGCTCCCTCTCTAACATAAATGTAACTTTGAATTGGCAGTGGACACCGACAGCAATCCTTAGGGTTTTTTTCCTGATTCCTATTCAGGGTTTTTTTTTGCTGAATTCTCTTCTAACTAATGATGTTTCATTTATAAGTTGTTTTATTCTTGAAAATTGGCATTTAATTTTCAAAATACAACTCATAAAGCTTTTGATTCCTTTCTTTTAGACAGATGACATAAGAAGTATTGGAGTAATCTAGAAAAGTAATAAAAAGGGTTACCTCTCCTTTTCTTCCCTTCTACCACTTATGTGGATGTGACTCTAAAATTAAAGTCCAATGAGTGTACTACTACAGTTTCATGATCAAAGCAGATGGTGGGATAGGAGGTAATGGGATGCAGTTTCCTGTATGCCTGTGGTTGCTCACATGTGACTGGGACCCTTTTGCTGCAGAAAGAGCACATAAGTGCTCAGACTCTGCAGAATCATTTAGCTACATTGCTGCCCAGTGCTTCAGGCAGGCTGTGATTTCTTCCCTAGTGCTTCTGCTGGACAGAGTCAACCTATTTTACAGAGGAAAATACAGTGTTTGGCCCTGAAGACATAAGACCAGATTTTAATTCTTTTTTTTTGTGGCTCTTGAGTGATTTTGTGATTTCAGAGAAATGAGGCCCCAGCATGTTTCCTTCTGAGATTTTGTGAATATCCATAACCAGCCGTTCATAGTTAGGTTGTTAAAACCAAATATTTATTATACCATGTTATTTTTTCAGGCGTGGAGAATAATTTATCTGTCAGATTTAATACCCCCATTAGGTATATCTGAATAATGGAACAAAGGGTGAGGTGCTCTTCTGTACAGGTCTAGAAATTTGAGAGCATGTAGGATCTTCAAACCAGAAACTGGCAGTTTCTCTCTAAATGATCCTCATCCTTTAGTGAACACAGCAAACTAACACTTAATGCAGATGTCGTAACTATACATTAATTTTTACCACACTCCCTACATCAGTTTTTCAGTATAGCACATGAATTCCCGTCTTGTGTCACCATTACCTTTTTTTTTAATTATTAACACTGGAAATAGTTGGAAATAATGTAACAGCAAATGCATGTCTTTCTTGATTTAACATGAAAACAAGCATTTTCTGTGGAGCATAGTATGTGTGGAGCAAAAGACTACAGAACACAAAACAGTTTTGCAAAATAAGTTGTGTTCCTTTGTACTTACAGATAAGGGTATTAAAGAAGTTGTGAATACAATCTACAGGATTACTGTATTTCAATTAAACAACAATTGCATGTGAATACAAGCTATAAGATTGCTATATTGCAATTTACATTTGCGGTACAATAATAATGATTGCGATATTGTTACAGCACTGTTAGTTGCTCTCAACCATCTTTTAGTTGAAAAGAAAATTCAGTTTGCAGAAAAATGTTGGTTTTTTTCTTGTAATGTTTTCCGTGTGAGAAACCTACTATACAAGCTGGGGAAAAGCATAAGGAGGTGGAAAGATGGGATGATAAAATCATGTTTTGATCAGATCTATCAGCTTCCACAAAAGTATTGCAGAAAGGTTTTGTAATAGCCCACATTATTTAGTAACATGGGTGAAACACAGCACAATATTTTAACCATAATATCAAAAGATGTCTGAAAATGTCTCACTGGAATGGATTACTTTGTTTGGCTGTTGAATGTTTTGAATGGCTGTAAAATTTGGCTCTTTTTTTCAGTCAAAGTGTTTCTGTGCTTTTTTTTTTCCTCTCTGTGTGTGTGTGTGTGCGCTTTTGTGAAAATTGCTGTGATCTGTGCTCATATTAAGCCTATCCCCTTTATAGCGCAGGAGTGCTTAGTTTTCTAAGTTTATCCATCCAACTATATAATAAAAATAATCCATAACTTAGGCTCCCTGCAGGGTTTATTTTGAGATGTTCCTTCAAGGATTCAGTAGGTCAGGAAGAGATTTATAAACATTGATGGGTGTGACCTTGGTCTTAACCATAGAATCATAGAATGGTTAGGGTTGGAAGGGACCTTAAAGATCATCTAGTTCCGTCCCCCCCTGCTGTGTGCAGGGACACCCTCCACTAGAACAGATTGCCCAAAGCCCCATCCAACCTGGCCTTGAACACTTCCAGGGATGGAACATCCACAAATTCTCTCAGTAACCTGTTCCAGTATCTCACCACCCTCATGGTGAAGAGTTTCTTCCTTATATTTAATCTAAATCTCCACTCTTTCGGTTTAAGGCCATTACTCCTTGTCCCATCACTACATTCCCTGATAAGGAGTCTAACCCCATATTTCCTGAAGGCCCCCTTTAAGTACTGGAAGACTGCTAGAAGCTCTCCCTGGAGCCTTCTCTTCTCCAGGCTGAACAAGCCCAACTCCCTCAGCCTGTCCTTGTTGGAAAGGTACTCCATCCCTCTGATCAACTTTGTGGCCCTCTTGTGGATGCACTCCAGCAGCTCCATGTCTTTCCTCTACTGGGGACCCCAGAGCTGGACGCAGTACTCCTGATGGGGTCTCACAAGAGCGGAGTAGAGGGGCAGAAGGGACCTCATTGGTCCTTCAAGGTCCTTCAGGGACCTCCCTTGACCTGCTGGTCACCCTTCTTTCGATGCAGCCCAGGATACAGTTGACTTTCTGGGCTGCTGGTGCACACTGCCGTCTCATGTTCGGCTTTTCATCAACCAACACCACTCAGTCTTTCACCTCAAGTCTACTCTTGATACAGTCTCCACTCAGCCTGTAGATTGTGCTTGGGATTGCCCCAACCCAGGTGCAGGACCTTGCACTTGGCCTCGTTGAACTTCATGCGATTCGCACAGGCCCACCTCTCTAGCCTGTCAAGGTCCTTCTGGTTGACATTCCTTCCCTCCAGCGCGTTGACTGCACTACGCAGCTTGGTGTCATTGGCAAACTTGCTGAGGGTGCACTCCATCCCACTGTCTATGCCACTGACAAAGATATTAAACAGTGTCAGTCACAATAACAACCCTTGAGGAAAGCCGCTTGTAACTGATGTCCACTTGGACATTGAGCTATTGACCACAACTCTTTGAGTGTGGCCATTCAGCCAATTCTTTATCCACCGAGTATTCCATCCATCAAATCCATGTCTCCAATTTAAAGACAAGGACGTCATGCAGGACAGTGTCAAATGCTTTGCACGTCCAGGTGGATGACATCTGTTGCTCTTTCGTTATCCACCGATGCTGGAACCCCATCACAGAAGGCCACCAGATTTTTTAGGCATGATTTGCCCTTAGTGAAGCCATGTCAGCTGTCACCAGTCACCTCCTTATTTTCCATATGCCTGAGCACAGTTTCCAGGAGGATCTGCTCCATGATCTTGCCAGGCACAGAGGTGAAACTGACCAGCCTGTAGTTCCCCAGGTCTTCCTTTTTTCCCTTTTTAACGATGGGGGTTACATTTCCCGATTTCCAGTCAGAATGCCATGACTTCTCAAATAATATGGACAGTGGCTTCGCCACTTCATCTGCGAGTACCCTCAGGACATACAGTTGCATCTTGTCAGGTCCCATGGACTTGTGCCACCTTCAGGTTCCTTAAATGATCTCAAACCTGATCTTCTTCTACAGTGGGTGGTTCTTCATTCTCCCAGTCCCTGTTTTTGCCTTCTGCAACTTGGGTGGTGTGGCTAGAACCCTTGCTGGTGAAGACATAGGCAAAAAAGTCATTGAGTACCTCAGCCTTCTCCATATCCTAGGTAATCAGGTCTCTTGTATCATCCCAGAGGGGACCCACATTTTCCCTCTTTCTTTTATCACTGATGTACCTGTAGAAATTTCCCTTGTTGCCCTTGGCATCCCTGGCCAGATTTAATTCTGTCAGGGCTTTGACTTTCCTAACCTGATCCCTGGCTGGTCTGACAATTTCTCTGTATTCCTCCCAGACCAGCTGCCCTTGCCTCCACCCTTTTAGGCTTCCTTTCTGTGTTTGAGTTTGCCCAGGAGCTCCTGTGTAAGGTAGCATGGGACTGTAGTGCTTATCATTCGCACTTTCTATACAGGTATACACTCCTTTGTAAGTAAGAAAGAAATGTTTAAAAGTAATTTGCAAACTCTATGGAAATTGCATAGACACAGCTACATGGAGGAATGTGAGTAATCACCTCTCCAGTTGTCACACCAGAAAGGTCAGAGAAATCACTTGCACTTTGCAGCTGGTAGATTTTGTAATTTGCATTTCTCAAGCAACAATTAACAAAGAACACAGCTGCAAGTTCTAATATACACATAGAACCACCTTTGGACTTGGATTAGCAATCTACAGTTCTTCAGAAATCAGGTTTAAAATTGTCACTGCAATAAGCGGTACTTCTGCAAGCATCAGTAGACTCCATTGCTCCAGCTCATAGTCTTGTGTGATAGTGGTACAGCTGGCTTAGAGGTCATCTCTTTGCTCCCATGTCACTTTCAGGGTTCTCACTTGAATTAGTGAAGGCTAGATTATTTGAGCTGCAAACTGAGTAGTGCACAGACAGGCACATGAAGCTGGTCCCATGGCAAGCTGGCTCAGGGCAGACAGGGTGTATTTGCTCCAGTGCCTTCTTCACAGATACAGATAGCTCTGTGACTCACTGGTGGAGAAGTGGTACAGCTGCTTCAGGTCAATGCAGTGTTTGGCCTGATAAACCTGCTGCAAGGCAGCGCAGAGGCCCATGCAGAAGCATGGCACTGACAGTCCATTCCCGTGGCTGCTGAATACTGTGTGATCTGTTTTATCCCATCATCACAGGAATCCTCTTTCTCCTTTCTTCCCATTACTGAAGATAATGAAGGTGAACTATCATTGGTTTTGCCTTTTACCCATTTTCTGTACAAAAATCCTTGATTTGAGTCAAGTAGTGATTTAGTCTAATGTCACGCAGCCCAGGTCATAGAGTGGAAGGAGGCTCTAAAACCCACGTGATGCTGATGACTGAACAGTAATCGAAGGGAGCTGTGGAAGCTGGGGTTACAGAAATGCTTGAGGTCACAATCAATCATGCTGGCTTCAGTATTGATTCATAGGAAGGAATGCTTTCATTTGGGCTCAAGTAAGGAGAGTAATTGACGTATAACAGTTGGAGCTAACTGCTCCAATAAAGCCCTCACCCTGACTTAACAGGACCGAATTAGGTAAATTTGCTTGATAAATTATTTTTGGAAGCCTCCCTAATGCTGTACGATAACTAGTAGGCATGAAAGGATGTTTTTAATCTAAAATTAAGACCAAGCATAACAAACTACAATTTTGAAGTTTTTTCTCAGTGATGGTTACAATGAAAGGGATAATAATTTAGTTAACATAAACTGTGTGTTCTTCGTCAGTGATGCACTTCGACATGTGCAATCTATCAGTTCCAGGAGAGGATCTTCTCAGTTATTTCTCTCTCCAATAATACACTTCAGCTGTCATAAGGTGGTGAGCAAGTTCTTATATTTCACAGCAGCTCTGATCTGAATTAAATGCAGCTGTTGTTTACGAAGAATGGTAGTGTATAGTTTTTGTTTTCTTCCAACATTATTATTATTACATCAGCGTGACTATTGCTAGGTCAAATGTAAAAGATGTCTTTTTTTTGGGTACAATTTGATCCCATTTGTATCAGCCTGTTGAAAAGTTACATGCATTCTTAAAAGACTTGCAGAATTTGGATTGATACACATATTAGCCTGTGGCAATATTACTGCTTTTCTGCAGGCTTTGTACATCATTTTGCTTATATTAGAATGTCACCATTGAAATGTACAGTTATTTCTCGGCAATTGCTCTCGGAGAGGAAATGCTTTATGAGCCGTAGTGATAAATGTTTTACACTCGATTTGGTTGGAAACATCTCACATGTGTAGAAAAGCGAGGATTAAAAAAAAGAAAAAAACAATACCAGAAAATATTTCGTCTGTTAAAGCAGCCATGCTAGTTTTACTAATCCAGGTGATCAGTTCTAAGGAGTTAAATACACCATTTTCCTAAATTTTATTTATCACATACGTAACTCCCCAGCTGTGAATTGTGAACTGAATCAATTATACTATTTCTTTACTGTTGCTGTGTTTCCGTATGATTGTTTAAGTGCCTGTACCGTTTAGGCAGAGTTGTGTTAAAATCTTGAGAATGTTCATAACAGAACACACATTGTATTTTATGGCTTTACAAAAAAGAGACATTCTCAGTGGGGAGTGCTGCCAGTTCCTCTGTATGTGTAGAATCACATCAAAATCAGAATCAGTCTGTCCAAGTTTGAACTGGGAATGATACTAGTTGTATCTTAGTGTTTACACGAAAAAGTGACACTTTTTCAGAGACTCTTAGATAGAGTTTGCGGATTTGCAGAGATGATTGTAATGCAATTCTGAGCAAGCTGTATGCAAAATGAGGTGTAATCAGACATTACATTAGTATATATATTATTTTGTCTTATCAACACAACTGGTTTTTACAATTAGGTGATAAAATATAAGGGCTAGTAAAGGGAACTGCAGTTTCAGTTCTTACCCTCTGCAGTTTGTTTAGTTCTTTGTGATGACATGTCCTATCTGTGCTGTCTTTAAAAGATGCATCTTGACTTTCATAAGGAAAATAAAGTTATTTGCATTCCTTACTATAGACCATAATTAAATATATGGAGATGGATATCTTACTAAAAAGGGAAATAAATCAGTAATTAAACTGCACAGACGGAATAGAGATAATTAAAATATATATAAAAATTGGCTTTACAAGCCATAAAAAGAAACCCATCTGTTTTAAAAGAAAATATAACCAAGGATAAAATCAGCTTGACTAGTAATTTTTATCGTGCCTCTTGAACATCTGTGCAAAGCACTTCACTAGTGTAAGTGATGGTGGTTTTGTTTTTATCAGCAAACATTTCATTCATCCAAGTAGAAGGCTATAAATACAATACACACACTACTGAGCCTGCAAGTGTAAGTTGGACCGCTTCCATCAAAGTTTTGTTCCAGGGGTGCTGCACTTCTCCTTTGAGGCTTTTATTAGGGCAGGCTTCTGTCTCCATGTCACATCCTGCTGGAAGGTCACAGAAACAGTCATGGTCTGCATGATTGTGCCTTCTGAAGAAAACACTATGTAGGAGTTCATTCTGTGAAAGAATTTATTGCATTACTTTCCCTTCCAAATTTTGGATATATTTGCACAGCGACACTACATTGCCTTTCTTTTTTTTTTATTTTTTTTTAACCTTTCTGGATTTAAACTGATATGGTCCATAATCAAAAGTTGAAGTCCTCTTCCTTTTTTTTTTTTTTCTTTTTTTCTTTTTTTCTTTCACTTAGTTGTCTAGATTATGGGAGTTTCTTCTACATTTTCAGCACAGTTCAAATCTGTGATTATACATTGCAAGAAAAATCCCTGAACTTCAATTACATATTTTTTGCCTGCAATACCCTGTATTCACAATTCTGAAGTACCCAATGCATCTTTGGCTAGTAAGGAATGCAGATGGAACACAAAATGACTTCTCTCAACAAATGCCTGGCCAAAACTGAGGAGACCTAAATTGTATAGTTAGCTGTTATCTGCCGTGTCATGTCTGCATCTCACTAGGTAGCTAATATCCAGTCCAGAGAAAATAGTTTTTTGGGGATGGAAAGAACACTGAATAGCCCTGGGTAAAATACAGTGTTTTCTGCATCTGAGAATCTGAAGGAGCAGTTGCAAATATAAAAATTCAATTTTTTTTTTACTAGCCACAAATATAAAAAGCATTGGCTAATCTTGTCTAAAAAACAGCAGCAATTTCCTTCAAAATTAATTAACTTTTTAATAGAGGGAAATAAATTGTATGCTTTCCTATCAAAACTTTAAAAATTGAGATGTGAAGTAAACATTAGATTTATCTAAATTTTGGTTAATGCCAGGACATATTATCGCTCTCAATGGGGAAAAAAATCTGCTATGACTGTGGTTAAAAGGTCATACAAAATAATGTAACGAGAGAAAAATATTTAGAAGCAAAATGATGAAAAAAGAATGACAAATTCCAATATTTTAAATTTTAAGCAAATTTTGAAATTGTAAGCAAAATATTTAAAATCTTTACACAATTAATACTCAAACAGCTGCAAATCTACCCACAAACCCTGAGGAGGTGAACTCATTTATCAAGCACAGATTCTATTGTAATAGAAGTGACAGGGAATTTTGGATAAATAAGAACGCACCATGTAAACATTCCTGGACTTTTGATCAAAGATGTTTATTTGTCTTTGCCTCTAGTGAGCAAAAGTAAAACTTAATTCTGTATAAGAAGTCCAAGGTTGCCCCTGTTCTACAGAGCGTATGCTATTATTTAGTGTAGCCTCGGTTAATTGTGCTGCTGTTAATTACATGCTGCATAAATCATCTTAGAAACAGGCTTTATTTTCTTTACTTATAATTTTGCCAGATTTGAACCATTTGGTCTGAAATTTTCTATGCCACACAGAGATTTGTTTAAATTTTGTGAAAAATGTTGCTGTTCTTTGAAGAATGAAATTAAGATAATTTTATTGCTGATCTGTATTAAGGAAAACAGAAACGCCTTCTTACTGACAAATTGCTTCACATTCATACTTGGAGGTGACTACTTGAAAGTTAACGGACTGGTGGCAGAGGTGGAGATGTGTACTTACCATCACTGTGAATATTTACCTCCACCCTGACTAGTTTTGTAGAAAAGGTGGAGACAATGATGCTTTCCAAAGATATCATCTACTGGAAGGATGTTTTTTCATCTGACAGATCCTGCCTGCCAAAAACTCATTGTCCCATCAAAGCACATCAATGCAGTGACTGAAGTGGGTGAAACAGAAACACCCTTGTGAGGCAGCAGGGAGGTAGTAGTTCTCATTTGTACACTCTGTTTTGTTCAGCAGTCCAGTAAAAGCAGACTGGATTATTTTTTTTTTTTCTAATTAGCCTTCATTAATTCAAAGCATGAAGCCTGTTCTGAGGATCTATAAGACCCAACTCGTCTAGAAGTAGCAGCCAGGAGACAAAATGCCTGACCTGGCTATTTCTGGCCCAGGCTTGAGCCTTTGTGCTTTGAAGTCTCTAATCTTTCAGCCCTAGGCTGCCATGTCCCATGCCTTTGATCCTGAACTTTCTTGTGACATCCAAAATCGAAGAGCAAATATTTATGTAGTATGGTTGGGATAGCAGTTACTTGTTTTTAATTTTTGTTTCTTGGCAAAGAACAGGAAAATTGCATCCAGAATTTAGTAAAGAGTAGAAGCACTGAAATCTCCTACATTCAGAAACTGGGGAAGGTGAGGCTTAATTCTTTCCTTGCGTCAATGCTTTTGAATTTTTATAAGAGAAAAGGTGTGTAGGGAGACACAATGCTGTTTATCAGATCTGTTTGATAGGTAGAAAAACAGGATATGGACATTCAAGCCCTCTTGAAGTCTGCAGTACAGCATTCATTTCCAATTAAATACAACTTGAAAAGAATTATTTGGCACTTCATTATATAAAATCACTTAGATCATCTCAGGAAAAACTACAGTGACTGGGGGGAGCATTGACAGGGTTGGAAAGGTGATGAAGTAATTTATTCCAATGGGATCTTAAGCTATGGGTGATCTTTTTGCATGCAGAATAAAAGAAGTGAATTATGTTTTAATCCTTATAAAATGCAATCACTTAATATTTTTCTATAGGGCCCTGTGTTCCTAACTTCTGAATCTTAATTTTCAACCTTAAAATTATTGTAAATATGGGTTGTAATTTGTGTAGTGTTTCTGGGAAATGCATATTTTAGCTACTTGTATTTCCAAATACTATATTCATGCAAGTTTTCATTTTTTGCAACTTTGTTCACTTGGGGAGGATATTGAGCTTATTGACTTTATAATCCATCTCTGGGACGTGAATGTGTAAGTAACGGAGAGGGTTTTGAAGGTGTTCACATGCCTACTGTAATTCTCCAGTGGCTGTCCGCTTTAGAAAAATCGTGTTGGTACTATGAGATTTAAAGTTAAATCTGTTTGTTTGATTATGTCAAACAGCATTTACTGTAGTGTCAGTACTGATAACAGCTAGATCATTTTCACTGATCCTAAACTGGAAAGTTGCTCATGCATTTAGCTTTCATAGCCTTTATAAAAAAAAATAGATGTATAGTGCTTATTTGGAATAAGAACAATAAACATCTATGTTGTGTATACACTTCAACCTAATAGAACTAGCAAACAGGTACGTTGCCTGTACATACGTCACGGTTTAGTCCCAGCCAGCAACTAAGCATCACGCAGGCACTTGCTCACTCCCTTCCGGGAGGATGGGGGAGAGAGTTGGAAGAGTAAAAATGAGAAAAATCATGGGTTGAGATAAAAACAGTTTAATAAGTGAAACAAAAGCCATGTGCACAAGAAAAGCACAACAAGGAATTCTTTCCCCACTCCCCATGGCAGGCAGGGGTTCAGCCATCCCCAGGACAGCAGGGCTCCATCACGCGTAATGGTTACTTGGGAAGACAAATGCCATCACTCTGATACAGGTTCTGGGTTTTTTTCCTCTCATATTTTAATCTAAGTCAACAGTATTGTCCTGGTTTTCAGCTAGGTTAGAGTTAATTTTCACCAGAAGCTGGGATGGGACACAGCCAAGTGACCCGTACTACCTAAAGGGGTATTCCATACCAATATGATGTCATGCTCAGTTTAGAAAGGGAGCTGGCCAGGGAGCAGCAGCAGCTTGGGGACAGGCTGGCTGTGTGGTTGTCAGATGAGCAAATTGCGCTGTGTATCACCCGCTTTATATATTGTAAGTACTATTATTTATCTCTTCCTTTGCTGTCCCAGTAAACTGTCCTTATCCCAAACCACAAGTCTTATGTTTTTCTTCCAATTCTCCTCCCCATCACTCTGCTGGGGGAGGAGGAGTGAGCAAGTGGCCTCGTGGTACTCAGCTGCCAGCTGGGGCTAAACCACAACCTGTGTGGAGTTAATAGATCAGACTGCACCAAAAATATACTTCCTGTACCAGATATTGCCCATGTTAAAGCAGCTATTAAACACAATTGTCTGTGGATGCTCCTTGCTGTGTGTGCTACATCCAGGTTTTACTTTCTCTTCCAAGTCTTGTAAGGGGAGAATTTTCGAGAAGGAAAATGATGAAAATTTGGTGATTATAATTCTGAATTTATTTCATACAAAAATAAACTTAATATTGCTATGTGTTAAGGCTTCTAATGTGGGCATTTTAAAATTGGGTCAGTAAGGAATTACTTTGTAGACAGCTCTCTTGAAAAGAAAAGTGAGGACCAGTTCATATGTCTACAGTTTCTTTATGCTGAATGGGAGACTGCATAAAATTGTAAAATGGGAAGAGATTTTTCAATTTGATTCAACTACAGAAATGAGTTCATACAACTTGCATATTTCCTAGTTACATAAATACAGAAAGATCCTTTTGGCTAGATAGAGGTCTTTTTTTTTTTCATTTTTGTAGTATTGAGCTGTTCTATGTTACCAGTGTAACAGTAATTCAGACTGGTAGTGATTGAAATACATTAACATATGCAACTGTTGCATAGCTAGGCTAAGTAAGTATGAAACAGTTTCAATCTAAGTTACTAACATAGATTAATTTAATAGATTGCCTATTTGGTGAAAGGTCACTGCAATTCCAAATGGTGCCATATCTGTAAATTTAGACCTCTTTTTGAAAGAAGCTCCTATTGGTGATATCTGTAAGGAAAATATGTTGATAGATGTTTTAAATGTTAAGGAACTCAGCTGATGCTAAGGAGAAAAAAACAAAATTACCAGAGTGAAGATCGCTGAATCTTCTGCTTGCTTGCTGAAATCTTTCAGCAAACAATTGATCAGTTCAGCATGTTCACAATAGTGGTAGGAACAATAACCACTATGTCTCTGATTCCTAGTCCTAGTACATTTTAGCTTCGTAGCAGGAAGTTCCAATACATTGTTTCTTTCTTCCTTTTTGATAAGGTTTGTGAAGTCCATGTATCAGGTCATTCGCACATTATAGTATATAGTTTTTCTCAGATGGCAAAGTCTACCTAGTTTTGAGACAGATAACAGTGACACTTCAACCCATCCTCCTAAATCCTATCACAGTGCAACTTGAGTGTCAATACCCTTTGTGCCTTACTGCCTGTATCCCCAAATTTCACATCTGTCTTTAGTCAAAGTAGAGGAAAAACATTTTTGTTGCCACATTTCAGAATGTACGTACTCCTATTATCATCTGTCTCAGAAGTTCTTTGTGTGCCCATTTTGTTCAGTATTTTAAACAAATATTGCCTGGTTTTACTCTGTATAGGAATTGGTAGGCATGGTTGTAGCAGAAATAACAGCTCCTGTAAGCATACGACATTAAAAAAATGTGTGGATGTGGCACTCCAGGACATAATCTAGTAGGCATGGTGGTGTTAAGTTGATGGTTGGACTTGATGATCTCGGAGGTCCTTTCCAACCTTAGTGATTCTATGATTCTATGATTCTATGATCAGAGAAAACAAATGTAATAATCATGTTAGGTGGATTTCAAACAGCTTTGTAATGTTTTTTTCAAGCAGATGATAAAATGAAATTGTGTGAGAAAGAGTTTATCTTACTATATGGTACCACCATCATTACAAAAAAGAACTATTGGCCACACTGAGAAATAATTTTCTTAATAATCATCCTATTAAAAATAAATTTAATGTTATTCTACAGCAACAGCCCCAGCTCTCTATAGTTCTAGTCCCATTCCTTCAAGGTATTATAACATTTTACAGTGACAGAAAATGAAAATGAACTAATGCACTTTGTTTTGATTTTTACTCTCCTTTCCCTGTTCCCTTCTGCCCTACATCCTCCACTCAAAACACAAATTAAGTCAACCAACAATTTAATAAAAACAAGGCCCAACTAATTTCTGAGCAGTTTAGGTCAATTGTATTGGTGAAATCCGAAGTCCTTAATTTTTTTTTCTTAAGTGTTTTAACCAGGAATTTGCCTCTCTTGAGTATTTTTTCAAATATGTCAATCCTGACCATTTGCTGTAACCCATTCCAGTTCCCTATTTGTCATCTCTTTTGTTGTGTTTTGTTTCAAAATCCTTATGGTAAGCATTTATAGAACTCCTTTCTGTATATTTGATTATGCTATGACAAATTTTCTCTATAATAGAATGATGTGATATAATGTTATACAAGACACAGTACATGTAGATTTTGAATTCTGTAATGAGTTAATCACCAAGGTAGACATGGCAATTCATATATTACTGAAGAACCAATGAATGTGCAGATCTTATATTACCTGAAAAAAAATTTTGTGACTTGAATTAGAAATTGCCGCTAGGAGGATTATACCATTTTTTTCATAACACAGATCTTCAAATGTCTATTAAAATCAGTAACATTTTCAGCCATAAAGACATGTGAAGCAGTATAAAATGAGGTTTAAATTACAATTCTTTAAGCAGGAAGACTCCTCCTTTTTACTAATCAGCAGCACTTTTCAATTAAAAAATCCAATAACGAAGTATCTTTTTAAGGGTATTTTATAATACTGTGAGGACAAAGAGTCACTGTTCAATGCAACATCTCCAGTCCTCATGAAGCATATAACTCAGTAGGCTTGGATTTTGTTTATTTTTAGTGTAAGACTAATTGTCAGTGATGTTGTAAGAATACATTCATTTTAATTAATTTTCATCCCATCCAGTCAGAAAACAGAAAAAGAGTCAGAAAACATAGCTATGCCTGTGGATAAGTATAATGGCAATATAATTAGGATTTCTTCTAAGAAAAACATTATAACAGATATCCTGCCATGCTTATGTTATATTGATCGGATGTTTAGCTCAAGGGCTGTTCATAATTTATCATAGTCTTTAATGTTAATAAAATCAGTTGGAAGGAAGCTATACTTAATCTCCTTGAATACACCAGAAGAAGTAAAATCTTAATTTGAACATCCTTTTTCTTCTTCTCCTAGGGAAAACCAGGTTGACAAGGAGATCATGCTGTTCACTTCCTCAGCTGAGTAATGACTCAATGTAGTGCGAGTGTAGGAAAATTAAATCAAAAAAAAGATTAAATCTGGCCTATCATGCAGGCTATCAGTATGCAGACTGCTGAGCAACTTTTATGTCAAGGCAATGGAGAAGTATAACAAAAAAATCTTACTGTGCTGATTTTGTCTTCTGGTTCTTTGGGAAAATTCTGACTTTTTGGGTGCACTTGTTCAATCTTTAATTTTCATGTGGTGACTTCTGGGAAACCACTGATCATGAGAATCAGGTTTCAATCATTCCCAAATTTTGCAGAGGTTGCTTTAAATTTTCTGTTTAAGTTCATTGTAAGAAGGGAGTATATAATAAGCTGAGATAGAATAGAGAGCCTAGGCAGTACTAGGTAGGTCTGCTGATGCTTGTTTTCTTACTTAACATGAGAGTTGAAAATGGGACTTTACAATATTTTAAGTGTTCCCAAGATGTGCTTACCAAGTTAAAAAAAGGCAAAAGTTCTCTTTTCACCAGTCCATGTTTATCGTTTTGCAGTCCAAAGGTATTAAAAAAGCCTGTTTTCAGTATGTCCACGTGATGTGATGTATACGAAAGTGGTCAAATTCAGATTTTAAAATCTAATCTAAATACATTTCTCTGGGAAGAGTTACTAACATTGCATTCTGTAGGCTTGATCTTTGCAGTAAGCTCATGCTGAGACCTTGCAGTGGGCTGTTATTAAGTTACCAAATTCCTTTTGCCCCAGAGCTGCAAGGGTTCTCACTGCTCTTTTCCCTTATAATGTTGTCTTGGATGTTCTTGTTATCTGTATGTTTAATCTTTTTAGCTTAATGCTAAGTTCGGAGCTTCAGTGATGTTAAGAAGCCCTGTCTCCTTTAGGTACTTTATCACACACGGACTTTTTTCTCCATTTTACATCTGCTGATTTTCTATTTCTTTGTCCTAGTAAGAGAGACATATCTGATTTCCATTATCTATTATTTGTACATTATTCCTATGTTATTGTAGCTGCATGACTGTATGTTTCCCCTGCAAAATTAATATTCCTAGCATTAGAAAAATATGTCTGGAGGCAGGTTTTAGTTCCAGTTATCTTCGGGGCTCTGCTTTCTGCCAAACTCAGTCACCCTCCCCTTCCTGGGAAGGATAGACCCTCCACCCAGGCAGGCAAGACCACTGCATGGTGGGAATACAAAGCCCCACCACTAGCTGAGTGAGCAAAGACAGGAACCTAGACTTACCTCCACAGAAAAGGGCTCTGTCTCCTTTCTCTTGGTGGTAAAATGTCACATCTCACTGAACACTGTATTCACACCTGCATGCCCAAAGGTGAGCCTAAAAGTATAAAAAAGGTCTGAACAAAAAAGGTCTGGACAAAAAAGGCAAACCCTGTAGCTTGGCTGGAGACAAGAGAAAGAAGAAAAATCTCTTCCCTCTTACCTATGCAGATAGAAGCAAATGGCACCCTGAGTGGGACATTGCTCAGCAGTTTGCTGTAATGATACAATTTAGGCCTGTTTTTTTAATTGTCTAAGAAGGATCAAGATTACTAGTCAGGAGTACTTCCTACTGTGGGCAGCTCATTGTCATAGCTCTAAGTCTCCCAGACCACATCCATATAAATATATAAATAAATTAAGTCATAACTGAGTGCATAAACCCACTTCAGTGCTTCTGTCATCTGTCATTTGTCTGTCAAGCCTAAATATACTGAAATCACATAAAGTAGGATGACATTTGTGGTCTCATATCCAGACAAATATGTGTAGAAGGGGTTGTAGCTTCTGCCAGATTTAATTTTTCTAATGTGTTTTGGGGTTTTGTTTGTTTATTTCTTTTTCCCCTCTGGATGCTGTCTTTCTTCTGACTCCTTTCTTCTTACTTCTCAGCTTAAGTATGTTCATAACTGAACACCTACTCCACCCAACAGCTTTTACAAATGCCAGATTTCAAGGGCAGCTTGAATAAACAGGAAGGCTTCAAAGCAAATCAAATAAGTTTAATGCCCTTAGAATCTTAAACAGAAAGTCAGTCCTCTGCTGCAAGTGCTGATTTTTATGAGATTGCCTGTTTTTATTCTAACAACATATTCTTCCTTGCAAGTCGTACGTACGTACTAATCGTGATCTGTTTCTCTTTTTAGTTTGCCAACTTCTGTCATCCTTATCCCTTTTGATATCTGAGATTTTGTCAATATTCTGCATTTATTACCAGAGAACAGAAATTCAAACATCATGGCCTGAGCTGGAAGCAAGGAAGCTAGTGGGCTGAGATGTCCAAAAGGCTTCCAGGCAGATTTTAGGTCTCTTAAAGTTTGCTTCCCCTAGAAGTATGTGTATATTTTCCTTTTATGGTAGTTATTTTTAAAAAAATACATTACCTCATTCTCACATTCTTGCTTCTGTCCTTCCACCAACACTGCATAAAAGATTGCAATGAGTTTTTTTCTGATGCTTAGTGTAATTTAAAATGGATGCTCCAGGTTGAATTATTATTCTCTATCTTTCAAGATATAACCACGTATCACTCCTATACTAAGCTTTTAAGTTTTTCAGTTATGTAAGTCTCTCTATAATGCTTGTCCGTCCTTTATTTTGTGTGGAAAACCTATCCCAATGAGGCTAATGGACCGGCAAATTGAAATACTTAAATCAATTCTTTGTGAATTATTGCTAATTGTGCATAAACAAAGACATTTGAGGCCATGTGTTTTCCTCTGTTTCTTTTGTTGTAGGTGTTTAGGCATTCATGTAAGCAAATATATAATATATTCAGACATTGATTTGTTTGTTTGATGTTTTTAAACACAGAATTCATGTTGTTACTTAATGGAAGTTATGGATGCTGTTCTTCATATATCATTTCAACATTATGTGATTGTGCTGGAATATAAATCTGTACTTAATTGGTTATGCAAGCATTTATTGAACTTTCTTCTAATAATTAAAGACTTCAAAAGCTTCTTTAAAGGGTAAAACCAGCAGAGTTCTGAAGTGTATTTGCAGTAGAATGCTCGCCTCTTTATGGAAAAAAAAAAGGAAATTGTAGTTGGCGAACAGTAGAGAAGAAAACAAGCTGTGTGCCTGTGCCTCAAGAGAAATCAAACTTTAGATGCATAATTATGGATTGTGTTGAAATACAGATAGAATTACGGGATTTTTTTTCCAGCAAATCTCATTTTTTCCTGAGGACCTCAATGACTTTTTAAACATTTTTTTCTCATTTCAGTGCTTGAGTTATTTTTTTATTGCTAATCTCATTTGCTATTATGAGTTACGAATATTTTCAGTTATGAAAACACTTCTTTTTAGATGTGCCTGTATCTGAGGAGAAAATATCTAGAAATAATTAGACAAGCAACAGCAAAGGCAAATGCAGCATTCTGTTATATTTTTTCTTTTGCAGATCTCTGATCTGAACAAACTCTATGTTGAGAAACACACCAAACTCCCTTCTGTTTGGTTCCATTGTGCACGGGATAACAAATTTTAATCTCCTGGTGTTTCAGCCAGGGACCAGCATTGCTCTGGCTAGCAGTCCCAAGCCCTTTTGGGGTTCATCTTCTGCCTATGAACCCTTCAATATTAGAAAAGCTGCCTTTTTCATGAACCTAGTGCTTACTACTCATGGTCCCCTGTAGCTGAATTCCCTAATTCTAGCTGTATGAGTATTCCTGGTATGTCTTAATTTCCTAGTGGGAGTAATGAATGCACGGTTACTGACAAAGCAAGCCCCATGTGCTGTTCCCGGCCTCCTATGTGGGGCAAGATACTTTTTCTGATAGACAAATTTATTCCAGTGTATCTGACCTTCCCAGCTCTTACTTGGTCGAGTAAGTGGATTGGTCATCACTATTCCCCAGGATAGCTTCATGTCCTGTTCTGATACTTTCTCTTTGGACTCTTTGTTTTGACTTTCAAAGTGTCTTGTTCTTACTAACTTCTATTGCCACCTTCATGGGCTTTTCAGAGAACTTTAGCAAACTGATTTTGAAAAAAGGATTTAGGTATCTGATTAAATGGAAGTGTGTGTCAACCAAGCACAGGAGAATGATTATTTTTTTTTTGCTGTATCTAAACACTTTCCAGAAGGCTGCGGAAGAGAAAGGCACTGCCAAGAAAAGTGATGGATGGAAAAATTAACTGTGAGTAAGGGAAAAATGGATAAATGAACAGGGGAAGAAGCATCTCTTTAAGGCTGAGTTACTCCAAAAAATTTTGAATCATGCTGTATGTTTGCCTCTGCATATGTGCTGTGTAATATAGATAATGTATTAATAAGTCAAAAATACTCTGAATTGTCAGTGTTTCCAGCCTCCAAATGTTATATTTTTGTGAAAGACTTTTACAGGACACCAGGTGCAGATTCCCTAATACAGATAGTACAGTAGAAATTTCGGCTGCATGTTCCTCTTCAAATCATGTTTTGTGATATCAGAATACTTATTAATGTAGAATTGTAGGGGCATAGAATAATTTCAGTTAAAGAGGTGTTGAAGATCATCTGGTCCAGTTCCTTGCTCTTCAAGCGGGATCAGCTTCAAGGTTGAAGATCCAAGTTGCATCAGGTTGCACTGGCATTACTTAACAAGATCCAAAAATTCCTGTTTTTTGCAGAATAGAAGTGTTTGCAGGTGACAGAATGATGTGGTAGAATGCCTTTTGCTGTGCAAAGGCAGTTTAGATTAATTAGCTGTTAATAAATAATTGTCATGCTAAGTTTAAAAGGAGAACTTTTTGGTCCATGGCTTGTATAAATACATCCTCCAGTTATAGTAAAGGCATTCCTATTATTTCTTTTAACATTTATGGAAAGTGAAGTGCTATTTCCAAGTAACTGTGGTCTTGGGGAGCATTGGGCTGTTCATTTTTGCTGTCTTTTGTATCAAAATGGATTCTGCAGAAAATTAAGTAAAACAGGGTAAAAAGCAATAAAAACAGCTGAAAAAAATTTTTGCTTTTATTTTAGCCTGAAATCTTATCCTCAAACAGTAATACATATTAAAAACCCAGTTGAACAAGATGAGGAAAAAACTTTTGTGTCCCAATAGTTGTCTGCACTGATACATAATACCTCAGAGCATTTCCCTTTTGTAGGCGACAGTGATAAATATACTGTGAATATTAAATGCAAATAATTGCTTTCACTTAGAAGTTTTCATTTAGTCAGAAATGTGACCAACTAGTAAGGCAGAGAAACATTTCTACTTTGAAGCAATTTACCTCAGCACTTAGATCCCAGGGTTTGTAGTCCTGAAGCTTGATTTTTGGAATATTTTTTTTCAGATGAATCAGAAATTCTAAGGGCTTTTTCTCAGTGTTTTCTTCAACATTTGAATTGTTGAATTACTTCAAAAATAAGGAAACTTATAAATGAATGGGTTAAGTAAGACCTTTCAAGGTCCAGCAGAGCAGCGTAAGATGTACATTTTCTGTAGTGGACAGCAGGTTAAGTAAGGTACAGGCATGCAGATTCTTGTTAGATTTATTTTCCAAGGGAAGTCATAAATACCAGGGAAGTCTTTGTGTCAGACTGTTGTAGTGTACAGAGAAGCTCATCTACCAGTAAGGAGGCTTGTGCCTTGCTAAATAATGCTACTGTATAAGGATTTTTCGTGAGAAAGGAGCCTCATGCTATTTATAGCTACTGGTGTTACTGGGATGAGAGGGTGCAGAGGGCTGCTCTCTCTTGCTGTATAAAATTGTTCTCTCCCACTGTATTAAGATTACCCACTCAGAGTACTTGAAACATAAAGGCTATAGTAACATTAAATATTTATATGGGACCGTAAAGTTGAGGCACAGAAGAAAACCTCCCCATTCTTTATTCAGCAGTAGAGGTTTCGTGCATTGCGCCTGGCGGGGTAGTGAGTGGAGGGAGTTACTTTCCCATGTCTGGCGATGTGACAGGAGTGCAGATCATGTGCTGAGCCTCAGCTCTTGTGTCAGCTCGTATGATAGGAGTGAGGTCATGGCACGAAGTATAGGCAGGCAGTGTGGCATCAGGCCTGTTGCAGGACGTTAATTCCCGGGCCGCGGCCTCGGTTAGTTAGCATGAAACGGGAGTGGGTGGACTAAGGCTCACAAACACGTCATGCAAGAAGATTTGTCTCTACAAGTGAAGAACAGAAAGGATGCAATACAACTTTTTTTTTTTTTTTTTTCTATAGCTCTAGCCAAGTATCTGAGAAATACTGTCCTGTGCACCTCCATACAATCATAGAACAAACTACTCTCTGGTGTAACACTGTGGAGAGCTTCAGCCTTCTGACAGTGCTGAGTACATCCATTGCTAAAAAATGTTGAGTGTGCTATCAGTTGAGATTTGGATGATTTCTTTGGAAGTCTGGGTTTGTTTTGTGGTAGAGATTGCTGTTGGGATGACCTGAATGTAAATATATGAGCCCTGCTGGGAACATGAGAATGGAAAGGACAATATGCATTCAATGTAGATTGTTGACTGTGATTATAGGCAAACACGTACTAGTTGTGTGATGCAAAAGGGTCCAGAGGACATCTGCACCATATGTCACAAGCCACAAAATGTTCCCTAATTCTCTGCAATAAAACACAGGATCAGAAAATCAAAAGCTTGAAAAACACAATTTGTCATGAAAATAATGGACTTGCCCATGACCTTTGTCTGTGTAACAAAAGGGAAATTTTTCAGTAAAACTAAGTTGCTAGTCCAAATGTGATATTACCCATGCAGTACACCCCACCCCTCCCCCCAAAAAAAAGGAAAAAAGAAAATCAGGTTTCCAATTTCTGCATAATTTGTACATGTGGAATCAGCACTTACAAGAATAATTACAGTATTCAGAGCATTGATAAGGTACACAGATACACAGATGCACAGCTCCATGTTGTAGTAAACTTTAAACAAATATACTATGTCATTTCACAAGACGTACTGAAATGATTCAGAAAAGATAATCAGTCATCGAACCAGCATTTCATCTTCTTTCTGTAATTCAAAGGATAAAATTTGTATTTCTGACAAAATACGTGATCTTTAAATATTTTCCCCAATTTTTTCTGATAAAGTGTTATAGACAAATAATCTAACAGATTTGAATAGTTTTGCCTATGTATGGCCACATCTGTCTCATAGTGAGAAAGGAACAGGTTAAGACCAAGAAGTAAAAATACTTACTTCAAAATACATGTATTATGTAATACAGGTAATTTTAGCTTTTACTTATTTTAATAAATAATTCCATAGTCACAATAAAAAAGTAATTATTATTATTACTAACAGGAAAATTTGTTTTTTAATTTTATGATACAGTGACAGTTGTAAACTACTTTCAGAAATGGATCTAAGATAGTTGGAAAAGTAACTTTCCTCTTCTTTTGCTCCTTGACGTAAATCATTAAACGATTTTCTCAACTGCACATTAAAAAAGTTCTGGTTTATAGGTAGAAATATTTTTAAATGCTCTGATGGAATGTTCTGTTTGAACCTTCAGGAAGTTTGAGTGACTTACACTAAAGATGAATTTTTCTATAAGTGATTATGGATCACTTTTGTGATCAAATTTTACAATGTTTTTTTTTAAAAAAATATAATATTAATTTTGTAAATAGTAATGCAAGTACATAAAAAAGCTAGTGTTTCTTGTAGAGTGTAGTCAATACAGATTATAGATAACTAGTAGACCATCATAATGAAGTTAAGTGTGCTATTTTAATGATGAAATATTTTAAGGACTTGATACAAATGCTGATAGAGTTAATTTGTATTGTTTCTAAAATGCTGAGTGAAAGTTATGAAATATGTTTTAAAATTTGTGAAATACGATTTATTAATCAATTCTGCATCTGTCCCATACTGTATATCTGGAAAAGAAATAATTGGAATCTAGGTCTTAATATTTAGAATAAAAATCGATTTTCCTCACCTTAATAACAGCAAATTATTTAAGCGCTTGGCATAAGTGCATTTTATTGTACTACTTGTTGATCCTAGAAAAATCGTCATAGCATTTACAGTCTGAAGATAAAATTTCAGTATGTAAAGAATTGTATCTTCTGAATTACTTGCATAGATACTGCTGTAGGATGTTACACAGCTTCAAATTCTCTGAAACTATTAAAAGGGCATCTTGTTTTTAGGAAAACTCCAACCGAAAAGAATTGATTGGGAATAAATTTTAACTGTCAGCAAGCTCAGTCAAGAAAAAAAAAAACCAAAACCTGTTAGTCAAAGAAGACACATTTAACATAGTTAACATAGTTCTTCCAGATCTGAATTTTATTTTTTTTTGAGAGCTCACTGGCAAGTAGTGAACAGCTTTCAGCTCTTCTTTCTCATGGAAGTGGAACAGTTTATTTAGAAACCAAGGCAGCCATTTCTTAAATCTTCAAACAGGGTACTGGCTATCAAATACTAGGCATCTTTCTTCACGGCAGGAATAAAATAAAAATCCCCATTTCTGGGGGAGCTTCCAGACAAAGTACCTGAGGAACAGCCAGCAGCATTGAGTGGGGGGGCAAAGCCCTAGGGAAGGATGGTTGTATGGGAAGCTGCAGCAGCCTTTGCTGTGCAGCATGGCAGCAACCTGGGTGAGATCCAGTTTGGCTGACCAGCTCTGAGGGCGTCTGCGGGTTTGGTTTGCACAAAGATGTATTGTCCCTTCACCTGATGGGGGGAAGCCCAAGAACAGTTTTATCATTTGGAAAAGTTTTGAGCACAGACCTCTTGCCTAAGGAAGTGCATGTGTCCTGCCAAGATCTTCAAAAGGGTATAAAGTATATGTATGCTTAGGGCTGCCACTTGGCTCCAATAGTAGGCAATGCTGCTGTGACAAATCACCTTCAGTAGTGGGGCAAATGAATGGCAAAACTGCAGATGGATTTACCTGCTGGACTGCAAGTATATTCAGTTAGTGCTGAGGGGTGCACGTTCAACTCCGAAGACTCATGTTGTAAGCATTTACCTAGTCCCAGTGCATTTGCCAGTGTCTCACTGTGTAACTCCATGAGAATATGGATGTGCTTTCCTCTCCTGAGCTCTCTCAGTGATCTGAGGGTAGAGAAACAACCACAAGTCTTAAAGATCACTGAATTACACACTTCTCCTTTTTCATCTGGACTAGGGAACGAGTCAAATCTTCAGCATCATCAAAACCCCTGAGCCAGCGTTTTGCCTTTTGCATGCCAATGAAAAGAAGATTGGCAGTAAGTGGGGGGGCTGTTCATTGTCACTGTAGCACTGTTACCAGTTTGTTAATCCTTCACCCCTTCCCCATTAACTGTGGCGTTCCTGCTCTGAAGGCTGGTTTGTGCCAAAGGGGGTTAGTGATACCAGGCAAACCAAAACTGAGCAAGCTGAAAGGGTGACAGTCTAGTTTCCTTAAACTTGTTGACTTTTGAAATGCAGCCCTGTCCACAATTGTTCCACTTACATAATGCAAAGCGTAATTTAAAACATTTTGCTGATTTCTTGCATGTCTGCTGCTGTACTTGCATGTCAGTGCCGTTTGTCTGTTTAGAGGCTAAATTAACAAAATTTGAGTATTCATGATTCTTTTTCTAACTTTATTTTTTCCCCAGTACAGATTTGTTGGGATTTATTCCATTGTGTGCTTGGTGAAGTGTTATTATTGTTGGTGCTCTAAGCAGGAGGGTAGCTAGAATCACACACAAAACAGCATGACTTTACACTTTACATGACTTCTTGTATTGTCTGTCCTACATTACAGGAAAACTTTGGGATTTGGAGTGGGGTTTTTTAGTTTAAAGCTGTGACCAGATGAGATGTCAAAAAGGTCTACTACAAGTAACAGAGTAGCACTGTTTCGTGAGTGCTTTATCATATCTTTTCTTGATATAATTTGGCTTACAGTGTGCTGAACTAATTTCAGTCCAATGGCTTGACTAATGTGAGAAGGAAGGTGGGGGGGAAATGGTCCCAAAGGGTTTGCTGTTAACCCTTATTTATTAATATCATTAAGGTGAGGGCCAGCACCCTTTAATGAAAGAATACACACTTTAAATTAAAGTAAAAAAATAGCTCTTTTTTATTTTGATATATTGATATATTTTGAATATTTTTTATTTCATACCTAGATAATCTGCAAATAGTAAGTTAGATCCCTTTCTCTGGAGTGGACATTCCTGATGCTGAAGAAACTATTAATTGAATTTGTGGTGTGCACTTGTAATTTTTCTGCTTACTAACCCCTACATACCAGAGTTGGAATCAATACATCAAGTTTTGTTCATTCTGAGGATGATGTCAGCAGGAAGATTGTTGATTTTGATACTGAAATTATTTAACGTGTCTGTTAATGATGTGTGAAACAGAATAGTATTCAGTGCTTTCTTCTGTGGCTGTGTTGGCTCAAACTTATTTCTCTAAGAAGAATTAGCAAAATATACATGACATTTTACTATCTCTCATAGATCCTGATTACACTCCAGTTCTCCCTGTTGTTTCTGGGTGCATCATATGCTAAGGTGATAGGCATAATATAAAGATAGCAGGAGGTTTGAATCCCTTACAATAATTTGAATAGTGAAACATGAATCCTTACTCTGTTTTTGTGGCAAAATGCTTCACAACATTGTTACTCAGATGCATTGTAACCTACAAACAAATAGTTGTGTTATAAAGCTATTACATTATCAGTCATTGTTTTTACAGCTGGTTTGTTAGGTGTTACATTAAGTGGAAACATAAGGAACTACTGTTGGCTGAGGACTGTGACTAGAAAGAGGACGTTAGGTATTTTCAACGTAATATCTCTTTTGTGGGAAGGTTGGCTGCTCCTAATTAATAATATGCAATTAATTCTCTGTAAAAACCACTGTATCATTAGGAAGAATTGGATGGATCTCTCAGGTCATTGATTCCCCTACTCACAAGTAATTTATTTTTTTATAACCTGATTAAATTGTATGCATTACTTGTATTGAAAATCTGATCTAAACCTTTCTTCTTCTGACAGCTGGAAATTTTCCTTTAATTTCCTGCCTCTGTAAATCTAAGGTTATTTTGCTTTCATTACCTCTCTCTTATTTACTTATTGTATTTAGAGACAATCTGATTCTTATCCTTCATTTTGCAAGGTTAAACAAGCCAAATAACATTAACTTCTTCTCATAAGTTTCTGGTCCTGGCAAATCTCTTTTCCATTCATTTGGTCCCACACATTTGATAAAGTTGCAAGTTCAGAATTGTGTGAAATATCTGCTGTGTCTCAGAAATATTCTGACTTATGCAGCACAATATCTTGTTTTCTTTTCTGTGGAGGATTCACACTGATGTTTCATAATCTCTCCATGTCACCTTACTGTCTCATAATATTCTTATGTTCTCCTTACTTGTCTGTTATTTCCAGTTTAAAAAGTCAACTTTCCTAAAATATTTAGTCACCAACCTCTTAAAAGCCACAGGTATAGGATTACGTGTGTTGTATTATTACAACAACGAAATTTCTGCACTGTTGCTTCTCAAAGTTCTCTGGCTCTTTTTGTGGGTTGTTGTCTCCTCGTCTCTTCATGATGTGTCAACTTTGTGTCATGAGTGATGTCCACGATTTTGTGCCAGTGTCACTGGGTATGATATTGTACCTCAGAAGCTTCTGACTTCCCTCCAGACTGAGGGTTCCTCATTTATACATAACTGGTTATTGCTTCTCTGTTATCCAGTTCATATGCATTTCATAATTACAGTCTTAATCTTCACCAGGCTGACAGTTTTTCTTACAGCCCCTGTGGTGGGTTGACCCTGGCTGAAGGCCAGGTCCCCATCAAAGCCACTCTGTCACTGTGCTCCTCAGCTGGGCAGGGGAGAGAAAATATCTCTGCTCGTGGGTCAAGATATAAGGACAGGGAGAGATCACTTACCAATTACTGTCATGGGCAAAACAGACTTTACTTGGGGAAATTAGTTTTTAACCAAGCAAAACAAATTAGAGTAACAAAAAATAAACCCAAATCATGAAACACCTTTCCCCCAATCCTCCTTTCTTCCCGAGCTTAACTTTACTCCCAGTCTCTCTGTCTCCCACCCCCAGTGGCACAGGGGGATGGGGGTTACGGTCAGTTGATCACACGTCGTCTCTGCCGCTCCTTTCTCCTCAGGGGGAGCACTCCTCCCCCTNTCTCCTCAGGGGGAGCACTCCTCACACTCTGCCCCTGCTCCAGCGTGGGGTCCCTCCCACGGGAGACAGTCCTCCACGAACTTCTCCAGTGTGGATCTCTCCCACAGAGTGCAGACCTCCAGGAGCAGACTGCTCCAGTGCGGGCTTCCCACAGGGTCACACCCTCCCTCAGGTGTCTCCACCTGCTCTAGGATGGGGTCCTCCATGGGCTGCAGGTGGAATCTCTGCTCCCCATAACCCCTCATCCGTGGGCTGCAGGGGGACAGCCTGTCTCACCATGGTCTGCACCATGGTCTGCAGGGGTATCTCTGTTCCCATGCCTGAAGCATCTCCTCCCCCTTCTTCACTGACCTTGGTGTCTGCAGAGTTGTTTTTCTCACATCTTCTCACTTCTTTCTCTGGCTGCAATT
>VWZZ01005320.1:145-15890 GCA_013399095.1 Psophia crepitans | reverse complement strand
TTTTTTCTTTTTTTTTTTTCTTTTTTTCTGCATTGGCTCTATCGGGCATGGGTGAAGCTTCTAGCAGCTTCCTGCGGAAGCCACCATTGTCGCCCCCCTGCTACCAAAATCTGGCCACACAGACTCAATGCAGTACCATACCAAATTACTTGCTGAAATCTGTTTTCTTGTCCAGAAAGTTATGATCACCCTTAGCTTAGTGTTGCATTTTATTATAGTACACATTAGTGAGAACATCCTAATGTGCCTGTAGTTACCTGAATTTTAGATATTTTTTTTAACTCATCCTGTGATTAAGGTATTCAGCTTGCTGCTGTTCAGCCAAACAGTATCAGCTCAAACACAGTAGATTTTACATATGTTCTTCATATGGATTAAATGCCCCTTGAAGTCACTGGAAATAGTCAATAAATCTTATCTGTAGGAGAGCTAAACTCTAAAGACCAGAGGGAAGAAGTACCAGGTATAGTTCCTGTTCATGTTATTTCTAAATTTATTAAAAGTCCAGTTTAGATAAAATCGTCAACAGTTTAGTACTGCTGTGGATTCAGGAAGAGCTAGAGTGGGTGAAGGTTTAAATTCCAAGTCTTCCCTGTTAAATGGGAAAAATTGTTCTTAAACAATGCTCAGAGAAAAATTGTGTTAATTTAAAAAACACCATTTGCATTCAATCTTTTAATATGTGATAGGCTTGCAATAATAAAGTAGGTTGGTTTGGGCTTTTGTGTATATGTAATAAGAACTTTCATTTTTTATTACATCAGTAAATCACAGAGATTACAATGATTTCAGAGCTTGCAATGCAAATTACATTGTGCTTACGTATTAGCTATTGTGTTTTTCTGCCACTTTAATAAAGCATTGCCTTTGTTACAATTTGTTTCTGCTCATTTTTTTTCCTGCTTGCAGTTCAGAGTTCCTCAGAGCGTAATTAGATTATTCACATTTCTTGCCAACTTCTAGTTTCAGCTGGCATGAAAAGACTTCCCAACTCTTGTATTAGTTGTGCTGTAAGAATTGTTCAGAAGACAGTAAACTCCTCAGGAAAGTCATGCAATATGGAAAAATAAAATGTGCTTCCATACATTCTGTAAAATTGAAGATAAATTCTCCCATTCACTGCTTTCAGTAATGTAAAATCATTGTATCACGTCAGACTAAATATTCATTTGACAAAGTATCCTCTCTCTTCAGTAACCAGTAGAAGTAGTGAAGACAATAAAGATATATTGTGATATAGCCTCAGCTGTGGCTCCAGCAGTCTGCTGTACAGCAATGCTGTGGAGAGAGTGTACCTCTGCGTTTAACATAGCAGTGATGGAAGTCTCTCACTAAGCTGTTGGCTCATTCTTTGAAGCCATGGCAAACTTTCTGTCAGCAGCTTGCTGTGCCCGTAAGTTCTGTGGTTGAGCCACGTGTTTGGACTTCATTCCTCAGGGGTCAGTACTGGGACCGGCACTGTTTAGTATCTTTGTAGGCGACATGGACAGGGGGATCGAGTGCACTCTTGGCAAGTTTGCCGACAACACCAAGCTGTGTGGTGTAGTTGAGACACTGGAGGAAAGGGATGCCATCCAGAGGGACCTTGACAGGCTAGAGAGGTGGGCCCATGTGAACTGCATGAAGTTCAACAAGACCAAGTGCAAGATCCTAAACATGAATTGGTGCAATCCCAAGCACAGCTACAGGCTGGGAAGAGAATGGATTGATAGCAGCACAGAGGAGAAGGACTTGGGGGTGCTGGTTGATGAAAAACTCAACATGAGCCGGCAGTGTGCGCTGGCAGCCCAGAAAGCCAACCATGTCCTGGGCTGCATCAAAAACAGTGTGGCCAGCAGGTCAAAGGAGGGGATTCTGCCCCTCTGCTCCGCTCTTGTGAGACCCCACCTGGAGTACTGCATCCAGCTCTGGAATCCTCAGTACAGGAAAGACATGGAGCTGCTGGAGCAAGTCCAGAGGAGGCCACAAAGATGATCAGAGGGCTGGAGCACCTTTCCTACGAGGACAGGCTGAGGGAGTTGGGCTTGTCCAACCTGGCCAAGAGAAGGCTCTAGGGAGACCTAGCTGTGGCCTTCCAACACCTAAAGGGAGCTTACAGGAAAGCTGGACAAGGACTGTTTACCAGGGCATGTAGTGATGGGACAAGGGGGAATGGGTTTGAACTAAAGGAGGGTACATTTAGATTAGATATTAGGAAGAAATTCTTCCCTGTGATGGTGGTGAAGCACTGGAACAGGTTGCCCAGAGAAGCTGTGGATGCCCCCCTCCCTGGAAGAGTTCAAGGCCAGGTTGTTTGAGGCTTTGGGCAACCTGGACTAGTGGAGGGTGTGGGATGTCCCTGGCCATGGCAGGGGGCTTAGAACTAGGTGATCTTTTGAGGTCCCTTCCAACCCAAACCATTCTATGGTTCTATGATTTGCTGTTGGTTTTGAATCTTGAGAGCATCACTGTGTGTGTCGTAGTCCTTTCTGTGAGAAGAGACAGTGACTATTCCTATCCATTTCCGTTATGTTACTATTGACATTGATCAATATTACTATTGATCTTGGGGTTGGCCTTCTTTAGATTACTCCCTTTTGTTCTAGTCTTCTATTCCTCTAATGATCCACGTTTGTGATCATTTGGTGGTCTTGGTTAGTACCTTTCTACTCATGTTATCAATTTCAGATGGGCCATTGCTATATTACTGCCCACAGCCTTCAAGACTAAGGTACCCTATGGACACAACTATATAATGGTATTTCTTATTCACTCTAAACTTGTCCTCATGCTAATTGCTTTTTCTTTCATCACTACTGAACATCGACATGACATTTGCACAGAATTGCTACTGTGTAACTAGGTTCTCTTTCCAGAGTGCTGACAGCTTGCACACGTTCTTCAGGTATGATTAGGATTGCCTTCTTCACATATGCTTTGCATTTATCTACACAGGATTTAATCTGCCATTTTATTACCTAGCCATTCAAAATCATGAGAACTTTTGCAGGCAGGTTTACTTTACCGTGCTGAATATTTTCAATTTAGATTCAAAAATCACCTCCTTTTCCAGATCACTTATGACTGCATTGACCAATTCAGGTCCTTGAACAGATCCATTCTCTATGAAACAACCATCTTTCCTCTTGCCTCCTAACCTTGACCACCTTGCTTAGAAATTTCAGAGCAAAGTTAGGACCATGTTGAACTACTTTCATCTACATGTTAATTTGAGTTGTAAAAGTAATTTTTATCTTGCAATGTTGAAAACAAATTTCTATGTGGCACCAAGATTAAAACCTGCTATCTTCAGGAAAAGTTTATGATTTCAGTGTCATATTTGTTCTGAACTCTTTTCTCTGTATTGAGGTCTATTAAAAACGTTCATTCACATAATTTAAAATGGATTAGTACAGTTTTGTGTATGTGTGATAATATTGTATTACTGAGTTGATTCAATTTTTTTTTGCATTGCTACTGTTAATCTGTTGTTGATTATCAAAAGCAAAATCATTAGTATAATGGAGTACATCCTCTTGCTATGATCTCAGTGGCGCATAATAAACCAAGGCATCCGAAATTGGAATGTAATAAAAATGCAGTATTTATGTTAGTAGAATATTGCTGTTAAATGAGCGCTGCTAGTGAATCTGCTGTGAAGCTGAGCTTGTGCTAAGTCAAAGGTTACAGAAGAACTTGCACAATAGGACGACAGCATTTAGTTTTACAGCAATAGTTTGCATCTGTTAAAAATCTTTTGGATAAAATACATTATACTAGTTCAAGTAAAACTTACGGTGAAAATTCAGGTACCATAAGTTAAAAGTGTAAAGGTAGTTAATGATGGGTTTTTTCAGTTATATTTAAATACCATTCTTCTTTGTGGGTGAATTCTTTATGATTAGAGGATTTAGGAAAGAGTGGAGTGTCAGGGTTTGTGGGGAAGGATGCTGATACTATTCAGCCATGAAACAGCCTTCCTTCCCTTCTTCTGTTTTCAAAATTACACATTTTCTTTATTTTCCTATGAAGGGCTTTTAATGTGAAATTCTAAATGTGAAAAATTATGGATTCAGCTTTTTCCAGAAAAAGTAGAGAATACAAAAGCATAGTCACCTTGCAGAGCACACAGTAGACAGCTTTAAATAAAAGGGGCCAGGAAGGGAGTGTGACTTATAACTGGAGAGATGAAAATCTCAGCTGATCAGTTGATCTTTTTTCATTATTCAAAAGGAAAATTGTAGAGGGAGAAGGGAAAATGATTCTTCCGAAGACCAAATATCCACACCCAGCTCTTACCCAGGCACTTTCCTCTGGGATTCAATCCCTAATCTCTCATCTCTCTGTCCTGCCAGTGTCCATCTCTTGTCCTCAAGGAAGCCATATTTCAATTTTGTCAGCACTGCTGGTTAAATGCTGACTCAGTACCAATGGTGTTGGTTCCTGTTCTCTCTGGTAGCAAGGAAATCACCCAAACACTCATGTGTCTGGTTCATCCCATCTCATCTCATCTCATCTCATCTCATCTCATCTCATCTCATCTCATCTCACCTCACTGACAAGCAAAATACCCATGTCCCAAGACAGAACAAATGTGCTCTGACAGCTTTAGGTAGGAGTTCTGTGAATAAGAATTATTTGAGTAATTTTGTAGGTGTGTTTTCATGCCCACTCTCACTTTAATATAACAGACATATCTGTTTTATTAAAGGCAAATTTTAGATAGCTTAAGGTAGTTCTCAGAATTAGGCTATTGCTTTTCTCCATGTTATATGACTGTAGCCTCAAAAATGCTGACCTGACTAATAGTAGTAGCTATGTTTTCTCAGGCAGAGTCATTCTGGCCTGCATCAGGAATGGCGTGGCCAGCAGGAGTAGGGAAGTGATTGTCCCCCTGTACTCGGCTCTGGTGAGGCCTCACCTTGAGTACTGTGTCCAGTTTTGGGCTCCTCAATATAGGAAGGACATTGAGCTGCTGGAGCGTGTCCAGAGAAGGGCAACGAAACTGGTGAAGGGACTGGAAAACAGATCTTATGGGGAGTGACTGAGGGAACTGGGGCTGTTTAGCCTGGAGAAGAGGAGGCTGAGGGGAGACCTGATCGCTCTCTACAACTACTTGAAAGGAGGTTGTAGTGAGGAGGGTGTCAGTCTCTTTTCCCAAGTAGCAAGCAACAGAACGAGAGGGAATGGCCTCAAGTTGCATCAGGGCAGGTTCAGATTGGATATTAGGAAAAACTTCTTCACGGAAAGAGTAGTGAGGCATTGGAACAGGCTGCCCAGAGAGGTGGTTGAATCGTCGTCCCTGGAGATGTTCAAAAAACGCATAGATGCGGCACTCCAGGACATGGTCTAGTGGGCATGGTGGTGTTAGGTTGACGGTTGGACTTGATGATCTCAGAGGTCCTTTCCAACCTTAGTGATTCTATGATTCTATATGGAGTCTGAATGGGATGGGAAGGAGATTCTAGAAATTTTGTATTAAAATCCTGTTTTTCTAAATATGAAAATGTGTATTTCTCATACATGCTAATTGATTTTAAATAATTGTCAAGGTTCTTAGATATTTTAGGAGTTATTTTACATTTATTTCCCTATGCTTAATATTACTTCTAGTAGCAAAACCTCTGTTATAGAAAGAATTGCAGTTAAATGAGCTGAAGGTTTTGAGTCTGAGACACAGCGTCATCCGACCTAGTCTCTCTTAATTTCATTCGTGTATAAAAGACAAACTTGAATACCTACCTCAAAATCTGATTATAGCTCAAGCTCACTACTCCTCTTTGAAGAACTTTTTCTAATTAGCACATTTTGCTTATGTATTAATTACAGACCAGTCTATTTGCAGATTAAAAAGAACAGCTTCTTCTCATTTATCTGCTACGCATGGGAAATAATTCTGTTTCTCTGGAGTTAGCAGGTGTTATCTTAGCAAAGAACAGTGGGTCTTAAATGTTTTTATGATGTTAAAATATTACTCCTCCATATCACTTTCCATTTAAAAATAAATGTTCATCACATTTGATTAATAATGAGCAAAGTTTTCTTTTAGAGAGGAAACTGAGTCAGAGAAAGTTTTATGATTTGCTCATAGTTCAGCTGCTAGCAGAAAAGTGTAAAGGCTAGACACTTTCAATCCTAGACCTGTGCTTCAGCCATAAAATGTATCTCTTCACTATTTAGAAGGTATTACAGTTACTAATTTGACAGGAGTCGACTGTCTTTTCTTGCCACAGAACTACATTGGAAATTACTCAGGGTAAATTATACTAGCATGATTTATAATACAACTGATGTTCTCTACTATATGTATTCCTACCAACACACATATCCCAGTGGTTATATTTCAGTCATTGAATTCTTTGCCTACACGGAAAAAAAAAGTTTTGCTGATATGAAGTCTATTCAATTTTTGAATGTTAACTAGCACTATCCATTTGTGTATGTCTGTAGGAAATGCAGGCAGTTTTGTGCTCAGCAGATGTAAATCTGAGGTTCTCTTGAAAACATCATCAGTTCTGCTAACCTTTCAGTAAGGATCTGTGGTTAATAAGGATTTAGATGTAGGTGAAGACTTCGTGTTTCATGCATAGCAGCATTCAGCCTGCACCTGGGAACTCCGAAATATTACCTACAGACATTTAGTTAAGTGTTTCGTTTAGTTTTGCAGTTAGATGAAGAAAAGATAAACCCAAGGTGTCTGCCCTTCTGTTTCATTAGAGGACAGTATTTACTTACTATGGGCAGTAGTGAAACTGAGACCAAAACAACGTAAATAATTTCTACTGACTATTTTAACATTTTGTGCCTAAAAATAGCCATGATCTATAAGAATTAATAATGATCGACAGTAGCAATGAGGGTCCTTTTGTGGGTAGAAGTGCTTCCATTTACTGTCTTTTTTTTTTCTCCTCTCTCCATCCCTTTCTAGATGCAGCAGTTGTTCCATGAAAACTATGAACACAACCGCAAAGGTTACATTCAAGATCTTCACAACAGCAAGATTCACGCAGCCATAACACTTCATCCGAACAAAAGACCAGCCTACCAATACAGGCTACACAATTACATCCTGAGTCGCAAAATTTCTGACCTGCGCTATAGAACCATCCAGCTGCATAGGGAAAGTGTTCTGATGAGCAAGCTCAGTAACAGTGAAGTAAATAAGGAAGATCAGCAACTGGGAGTGATGCCGTCTTTCAATCATTTCCAGCCACGTGAAAGGGATGAAGTCATTGAGTGGGAATTCCTGACAGGAAAATTTCTTTACTCAATGGTGGAAAACCAGCCACCCCGGCAGAGCCTGAGCAGCGTCCTACGGGCTGCACTGGATGACACCGTGATGCAAGTCATGGAAATGATAAATGAGAACTCTAGATCTAGAGGAAGGCTCATCGATTTCAAGGAAATACAGTATGGCTACCGCAGAGTGGACCCTCTGCATGGAGTGGAGTACATCCTGGATTTACTGCTATTGTACAAAAGGCACAAAGGAAGAAAAGTTACGGTCCCAGTGAGACGCCATGCTTACCTTCAACAATTGTTTAGCAAACCTTTCTTCAAAGAAGCAGAGGAGCTGGATGTAAGAAGCCTGCTAGAGGATACAAACACTGACACTCAATCTTTCTCTTTTCTTTCAAATTCTTTCAAGATTTTTTCCTCATCTTTCCAAGGCATCAAAGACATTGGGGGACGCAGTGACAAGAAAATACATATTCTTGTCCCTCTCACAGGAAGATTTGACATTTTCTCAAGATTTATGGATAACTTTGAGAAGACTTGTCTGATTCCCAGGCAGAATGTGAAGTTGGCAATAATTCTCTTCAATTCTGAGTTGGGCCAAGACTCCAGCAAACACGTGGAGCTAATAAAAGAATACACCATTAAGTATCCTAAGGCAGATATGATGGTGATTCCGATGACAGGAAAGTTTTCTAGAGGTTTAGGTCTTGAAATGGCATCATCTCGATTTGACAATGGCACTTTGCTACTGTTCTGTGATGTTGATCTGATATTCACATCAGACTTCCTCCAGCGATGCAGAGATAACGCTATTCAGGGAGAACAGGTTTACTACCCTATCATCTTTAGCCAATATGATCCAAATGTAATATATGGAGGCAATCCTCCAGCTGACGGTACTTTTGTTTTCACAAAAAGAACTGGATTTTGGAGGGAGTATGGATTTGGAATTACCTGTATTTACAAAAGTGACCTACTTACTGCTGGTGGATTTGATACCTCAATTCAAGGCTGGGGGCTTGAGGATGTAGACCTCTTTACTAAAGTGATAACGTCTGGCTTGAAGGCTTTCAGAAGTCAAGAAGTAGGAGTCATCCATATTTTTCACCCAGTTCAGTGTGACCCCAATTTAGATCCAAAACAATATAAAATGTGCTTAGGGTCCAAAGCCAGTACGTTTGCCTCTACCATGCAGCTCGCTGAACTCTGGCTACAGAAACATTTAGGTGTCAGGTACAATCGAACTCTCTCCTGACATCTCAGCCCATTTGGCCTTTCTAGGGGAGTTTACCTCATTATTGTTGTTATTATTATTTGATTTTGCTGTCGTAGTTTTAAACTCCATCCTTGTTGTCTTCCAAAGACTGTTGACCTCAAACAGGATGAGTCTCCTGTTCACTGGTGTTTCTTATACCCACTGAACTGGTGAGATGAATTCCTTCATAGTTCCTTTATTTGAAATTCAGTCAAGTCACAGCAATCATATGATCCCATGGAGCACATCCGTCATGAGAGACTGCATCGGAAGAATGTTCCCTTTCAGCTTCGGGATGCAGTATCCTCTTTGTTGCATTTTGCAGATTTGATGCGATAGAAGTATTTACTGGTAAAGGTACCACAAAAGTGCTTTATGCTTCTTCTGGGGATGGAACTCTATAAGATAAACTTGAGTTTTATAATTTATATGAGGACTTGTATGTATAAATGCTACTTTTCTTCATCTTTAGAATTTTTAAAGTAAGTGAGTAACTATGATTGTACCTTTATTTAAAAAAAAAAAACACAAAAACCAAAAAACTAAACGAAAAGCTGAGGAGCTACTTGCAAATACAACCGGTACTGGCTACCAAGGTCCTTAAATGTCTTGCTATAATCACAAACTCCTCATTGTTGTTCACTCGAAGTGTAGATGAACTTTATTTTCACATGGAACAGGATTTAATCAAATGCTCATGTACACTTTAGAAGATTAGTCAAACAACTAATCCTAGCACAGTTATTTATGATAAACTGCAGGCATACAGTATTCCTTGTTTGAAATGCATAGTATAAGTTTCTGTTTGTCTTTTTAGAATGAGTGTCTGATACGTAGTTTTCTTTGACATTCCTTTCATAAAGCTGCAGTTGATAGAGAGTTTATCTTTTTTTTTCTTACATTTTCCATGAATAATGGTACTCAGTAGCAATTCGATGTTGTACGATAATTATTTAAGTTTCAACAATTACTATTGCTGGTCAAAGTTCCTTGCCAATATATTTATATTTAGTGGAGGTTAGAAGACTGTGTTAAGATTTATCTATCTGGACAGCCTGAAGTTGTCATATTGTGGATTCACACAGTAAAGTATTTTAAGTAATACCAACATAAGAAATAAAAAAAAATAAATTCTGTGTTTTAAAGAAATGTTTATATAGGGATATATGTGTGTATTGCCTGTGTGTGTATACCCCTATATATATATATATATAGATATATATAGATATAGAGAGAAAGTAATTTCAAAATATGTTCCTTCTTTCAGTTCAGGCAGCGATTTGTGACAATCGTTGTTGTTTTTGCCACATGCTTGGAATATTTCATCTTAGACTGTGGTAAAAACTCAAAGGCATCCAAGAAACCATCTGAATTCAGCAAATTAATGTAGTAGTTACATCTAATAACCTCAGCATCCTTGATTTCAAACTATATTTTAAATAGAGCTGGTCAAGAAAAAGTAAGCAATTATGGAATTTAAGTTGTCAGATGCTTAAATACACATTCATCTCTAACTGATTCTTGTGTTTTCTTTCAAAAACCAGCTAAGAAATTGGAATTCACTGACACATCTATTTGTATGAAGATACCCTGATAAATATTTTAAGACACCAGGAGGGTGTGTAGGTCAGTTAATGACTATTATCTGTGGTTCTTTGTTCTGGATTTACCATGCAATGAAAAAGGCATCCTTGAAAAGGAGTGAGAAAACTCATAATTAAAGGGCTGGCCACAGATTTTTGTATGTTTTACAAAAGGCCATCCCCATTGCCTTGGAGACAGTAGCAACTGTGGGAGATGAGAACAGATAGAAGGTAATTCATGCTTGTCTGGCCTCCCCAAGGGTAGCTCCTGGCTTGTTATTCCTCTGGAGGCTCTTGCCTTCCTAGCCCAGTATTGTTAGCTCAGATGTCTGGAGAAAGTAAAATTCAGTATTACATATGAAATAATTCTTGGAAACCACTTTTTAAATTAAGTGCAAAGGTCATTCTTTGTTCTATTGGAGAGCCAAGAACAAGGAACATACAATTTATTTGATCAATCTTGACTAACTGATGCAACACAAATTGTAAATATCAAAAACTGAATGCCTGTTGATAAATGTTTGTGATGATTTCATAAACATGAAAAAAAAATTATATACAAAGACATCTAAGGAAGTCATTGTTTGCTGGGATGTATTCCAGTGCTTATTTTAATTACTTAACTTAGTGGCCAGGAAGTATTTGCTCAGCTTAAAGTAAAATAGTAGATTAGAACAAGAAATGAAACCAATCATTCAATGGGGATAAAGACGTATGCAGAGGGCTTGCAGGATCAGGTCCTACATGATATAAGCAAAATGCTAGTATTTACCAGTACAAATATTTATTTAGTGTCTGACTGATTCATTTGTTTATATGATGAATTACTTTATTAAAAACCTGACTATAAATGTTTATTACGAAGTACTGCATTGTCTTTTGAAATAACTATCCTGAGATAACTTGACAACTTGTGTTAGTTTGTGTAAGGAATAATATGCCTTCTAAGGAGATCATATTAAAAAGAAAAAAAAGAAAAAAAAGCACAAAAGTGTTAGAGTTATGTTATGGATGTTACAGATTAAGATGGAAATGTCTGTGCTAATCAGCTGTTTGCTTTTGTCTAGTCTGAATCATAACCTTGATTGTAAAATGAAACTTCTGTGTGTATGATGTCTCTTTGTAAATGTGTAACTAATGAATTTACGGTAGTACATAATACTCAATTTTTTCCAAAACCTCCTTACAATGGGAATAGGTTTCCTGCTGGGAAGTTGTGAACTGCTCTCACTTTGGTTTTTCAGACACTGCCTTTCTTTAAAAAACAACAGTAATCCCCACACAGAAACCTCTGAAGTCTCCATGCCATCACCATCCTGACTTGGTTTCCCTTTCACAGTGCTTAATTCAGCAGAGCATTTGCATCTTCTAGATGAAGGAAAAATATCAGGTTGGGCTTTCTAAGACTTTCTGAATATACTCTGTGTCAGAGTACCGGTTTTCAAGCTGGAGAAAGGCAGAGGGCTAGGAGAAGGCATGGGGCTCAGCCATGGGAGTTGGCAGCGTGTGCCCCAGAAACCTCCTTTCTGCCACTAGTGCTGCCAGATGCCTCACCTTGTAGCTGTGAACAGGCAGTGCAAGCCAAAGCAGGAGAAGCTATGCTTGCTGCCACCAGCTGCTGTTGGGAAGCATAAGGGCCATTTTCATCGGGGCTTGGGAGGCTGCTGAACTGAGGTTTCATTGGGTTGGGGTGGCAGGGTATTTTTTGCAGATACTGTGTCTCCCTGTCCCCACATGAAAGGGAGCCTGGTCCCACAACTCTTCCCTGTTTCCCCGTGGGGCATTGTGAAGGAAAGGGCAAAACCATCAGTCCTTCCACTCAGTGGGGCTAGTGGCCCTGGACCACACGCTTGGAGTCCTACCCTGTCATGGGACATATGGGGAAAGAGGTGTCAAATGGTGTTCCCAAAATGCAGTACAGAGAGAGACACCTTCTGCACTCACCAAAGACCAGAAGGATGAGCACAAAAGTGCCTTTTGGAGCCTTTGTAGCAATGTGTGCTTAACAGTGCCTCAAGACTTGCAAAAATTGTAATGCTGGTAGAATGGCTCATAGGAGTGTACTTGCAGATCCTGGGGAACTTTGGAGACTTCCAAGGAACATGACTTAACAACCACTTTTTTTAAATAGAGCAAATAAGAAATGTAAATTTCTTTTGTTTCTTAAGAAGTAATTCTAGTGATTAATTAAAACATAGTTTGCTACACATAAGATTTGCTCCAAAGAACAATGCTAACTTTAAGATATAGACAAAACACATCTGATTTTCCTGCAATTTGAAATCAGTTAAAATTTTTGGAAAAAAATTATGGACTAAGAATTGGTGAGCCACTGTCTGGAGAAAAGTTTTATGTTTCTGCTCTATTTTAAAAAGAGAATCAAATGAGAAGAAAACAGAAGAATGCCTATAGGAGATAACACACAAAAATCAGCCATGATGTCAGGGTAGCAGTGATGATCATGGTCCTGAACTGCAGCATGATGAGATGTTTCACAAAAGTGTACCTATTTACAATAACTGAATATCGCTGAAGGTTATATATAAGTCTGTAAGTAACATATAAAGGTAAATCAGTCTGTTCTTCCATTTGTGAGAATGGTTTTCTTAGTGTTTTCTTCTGTCAGCATTTATTCATTTGCTTAATGAGCTGACTTTTCATGACTCACTCTCTCCTTTCCTATTTTTCTTTTCTTTGGGTCTTCCCATTTGCAGTATATATTACTACAGTATTTGAACTTTTTGAGCTAGCATGATATTTTTGTTATGATTTTATGATGTCACTGCCATATAAAAATGCTGAACTAGAGTGTTTTGCTGAGTGGTTTTCCAGTCCTGCTTCAAATTGTTTCCATTTGCCTATCACTGTAAGTTAAAAGTCTTCTGAATATTATTACTTCATCCCTTCCTCTGGTCTGCTCCGTACTGGAATCCCACCAGGGCAAGGAAATGCAAAAATTTTCCAACCATTAAGTCTAGGAAAATAAATAGAATCTGAGGTTATTCTTTATTTTCTTGATTGTTTGGGGTTTTTTTTGCTTCAAATCTAGAATTCCAGAAACATATTTATCAGTTGCATAATTTCAATAAAATATATAATTGTTAATAAGATGTAGGACAACACATATATGGACTATATGACACAAACTGTAGTTTTACCTCCTCATTTTCCAGGTACTTAATTATTCAGCAGACACTTGCCCTTTATAGGAACTTTGAAGATAAGTTGAAAGCATCCTTGCTGATTCAGTGTTGACTTAACATTAGAGGAAAGCTTAACCATGTAGGCAGAGATCAAAAGATGAGCTGTATACTGTAGGCTGCTGGGTTTTGTTTCTTTTGTAGTACTGGTGGGAAGATCTCCTCGGCTATGCGTAGGATGCCTGCACTGTGGTAGTGTTCTTCACAAATCAGCTCTTTCTATCAATGATTTTAAGTGACTGTAAAGCTGTGGGCATGGCATCCAGCTTCGTATAGCAGGCAGACTTACTGGACTTATCTAAGTATGTGAGAGACTGATCCTCAGATTTTGAGAGACTCTGGTGCGACATAATCAGATGGTAGGTACATAGGTCAACTACATCTGCCACAAATTCTGGGCTCATCCACTGAAGACATCCCTTTACAAAGGAAGCCCCAGCAATGTAATGGACTCTGTGAAGATATTCCTAAAAGAGATGTATGCTAGCTAATATGAGTGCCAAATAATTAGAGCAGTAAATTCCTTTTAGGCGATTTCATCAAAAAAGAGGATAGAAAGAATAAAATGAATTATGAAAGAAAAAAATGCTTGAGCTTGAAATCATGAATTTATTATCGGTTATTTGGAAAGCTTTCATGACTTACTCTTGCCCTGGCTTAGGGTAATACAGATCAATAAACTATGATTATTTTACACCTTTGTCCATATGCTACTGACAAAAGATAAGCTGACCAAAAGTCTTTGAAGATGGTGATTGAACCATGAGTGACCAGAGAGAGAACTGCTGAGTGTAGTTCAACCTCAAAACCAAAACTCAGTTCGGCTCCCAGGTAAGGATAATTCTCTTTGCTGTTCATCTTGGGCTGATGTAGGACGTAGAAGCCTGAGTTTGTACAAAGCATCATGGTATCCAGGGACCTACCTTCACGCTTCTAGTGTGCAATTGCTGAGAGCAGTCATGAAGTCCAAACACAGTGCCAGCACCAGCTGAATTAAAAAAAAGAGGAATGCAGTTAAGTGAGGAATGCAGTAAAAAGTGTTTCATGGGTGACTGGATGAATAGCTATGATATAAATCCAGAGAGGTGTGTGTGTGTCTCTGTTATGTTAAGAAAGTGGAACAGAAAACTTATTTTAAATTAAAATTCATCTTTCCGTTCTTACTGAAAACTTTTTGCCTTGTTTTGAGTTCCATTTGCACGTGCAGTGACAAATGCTGAAACCAACTGGAGCAATACTGAAATTAATAGACCTTTCACACCTGGTTTATTCTGACCAACAAGTCCAACTTCACTGAAGTAGTAGTTTAACTGCGATTATGATTTTTTTCTGTTCTCTTTTTAGACATGATACACTGTATTGTTATTTATCTGGGGGTGAGGTCTTTGGCAGCTTTGTTCTATTTGTGCCTACAATGCTCTAGTCTTTCCATTGTAATTTCATACATTGCACTGTTATGTGGCACATCACTGCTGTAAATGAGAGTTTCTTTAAGCAAGGCTTCTGGACAGTAGTATACAGCTGGTGTAATCTTGCACCTTCAGCTACATGGTTGAAATAAAGTATGTTTACCTATGATCTCGTATTTGCTGCAATGGTACAATGGTTTTGCTTGAGAAATCCAGAATGAGTATGAGTTATGACTGAATATTTTCTGTTGACAAAGCAGAGCAAATTTATTTAAGTAACTGGGGCCAAGTGATGAACTATGCACAGACATGTGCTGATTCTGGAGGATATCTGGAGAATATAGGTGCTTTTAACAAAACAAGTTATAAGAAAATGTCTCTGTTAAAAGTGAATGAGAAATGCTGTGTTTTCCACTCAAAAACTGCCAGTAGCAGATTTGTATTGCTTGTAGAATTATATCCGTCATAGCTTCTACCATGATCAACAGGTGTTTAAGGGAAGGACACAAGGGCAAATCCCTGGATCTTTCCCTCATGTACAAAAGAGACCATAAAGATGAAGATTTAGCCTAGAACACCCGTAGAAGAAAGCCCATTCTGAGAGAAACTTACAGCTGGGCAAACAAGGGATCATATAACAAACCAAAGAGAAGATTCCCTTTCTTCTTTTTCTTTATGCTTGACATGTTACTGTGCTCCACAGGGAGCTACCAGGTCTGCCTGGATTCGGCGCAGCACCAGGTAGGGAAGCCCATTCATTAAGCCTTGTGGAAAGAAAGGATACACACTGTTTATGTGTCGGGAGCAGATACTGGTAGGCAACGGGAAGAAAGTGCCTGGGAAATCATAAAGAGCCAAACAAAAAGCGGTTTGGGGGTTGGGTTTTTTTTTGTTTCTGAAGGAGAAATTCAGTCTGTGAATGAGCAATTTTACTATGTAAAAGCAAGTCCCAGTGTTTTGGGTTTGTGTGGCAAGGTTTTGGTAGCAGGGGGCTACAGGAGTGGCTTCTGCAAGAAGCTGCTAGAAGCTTCTCCTGTGTCTGACAGAGCCAATGCCAGCCAGCTCCAAGATGGACCCGCC
>VWZZ01005318.1:14467-36336 GCA_013399095.1 Psophia crepitans | reverse complement strand
TTCCTGTGATGGCACACAGGAATTCTGGCTACTGGTGAAGTTGTTTTAAAATGATTTTTCACAAGCAAATGAGAAGTATTCAAAAACATTTTCTCTTTTCATTGCCCATAGGAATAGCAGAGAGAGGAACAGCTCCTCCTTCCCACTTGGGTGGATGGCATCTTAAATGCCTGAAAGATTTCTGCGGCGATTGTGCCTGCGGGATTGCACACATTTGAGGGCTGCTGTAATTCAGGAAACTTCAGGACACAAAATTGACCAGCCAAGTACAACCAACCTTAAGATTGCTTTGAACATCAACCTAATAACAATGGTCTGCATGCTTTTTTTGACCAGTAAATCACACGCATTTCTCATCAAATGCTCTGAATGCTTATTAGCCATTTAAAACTGCAGATGATACAGATGCCACTGTTCTGTGGTGCAGACGTAGTTCGCATCCTATAACTTGTGAAGCAGAGACTGGTAATGGTTCATTGGCAATTATTTCCATGGACACTTTTGTACCGAGAATTTCAACTTTATTCAACATAATAAAATTAAAATGGTATTGTGGTTGATGATAGATTTAGCTATGCACTCAAGGATTTTCCAAATTAAGGCCATAGCAATCATGCTGATTTCTGAACTTTTTGACATAAAGGTGTTTTTTTTTACACAAGCACATTTATGTTTCCCTTAATGTCACAAAAAAATCCATTCAGTTTAGTCTTTGGAGTTTCCCCTGGTCTTTCTCTCCATTGTGATATCCATTTTCTTGACCTTGTTTCCTCATGGCACTCTGTGACATGTCATATGATATTCAGTGTGGATGTCTCATCTATATTTTACAATAGGAGGGAAGTGAAAGATTGTATGTTCTATATAAAGTCACAGAAGTAGTCCTTTGGATAACTGGGAATCAAATCCAAAGTGCTTGAGTAGCACTAATATTTTAGCCTTTTTCTGAATGCAGAAAGCAAGCTAAATTTAGCTGACAAATTTGCATATTACATGCTCATATTCACACCAACATTGAAAAATGTGTGTCCCCTCTGTATTTCAAGTTCCTCTACATCCTACAGCAGATGTATTGTAGTTTCCCTGCCCTGACAGTCTTTATTTGGGGTTGTGATTTTTTTTTTTTTAAATAGAAAGAAAAAGATTGAAAACACTAGCGCACAAATCTGCTAACTGCCGCCATAAATTAGTTTCAGTCCAAATGACTATTTGTTAGTTCAGAAATATAATACATTTCATTAACATTTTTCTCCAGTTTGCCTAGAAGAATCAAGTAATATTGCTCATATTGATTAGTGGGACCACAATAAGAAGCAGAAATAATCTTAGTACTTCTGTATTATTTGCTTTAATAAAAAAAATGCTTTACACGTTGTTTACTTTTAGCACCACAGATGTCTGTGTTTCTGCTTCCTTTTTTGCAGCAGACACTATTCATCCCAATGACTTGAATAATCCTTTCTACCATGGGCTCATTACTTTGTTTTCTGTGAGAGTCGTTCTCCCCCTAGTCCAACTTCAATTGAAAAGATATTTTTATCTGCTAAGTTAAGGGCTTGAAATGCCTTTACCTGCTATACTACACCCTGCATGACTTATAGCCAACTCAAAGTCCCAGGAGCAAAACTGGTCACAGATATGTGGAAGAATATTTTTTGGGAAGAAAGTACTGCTGTAAAATTCCAAACTTTCCAGAGAAAATGTTAATCTAAAATGCTGCAATCAAAGTGTTATAATATCAGAGTTTCTCCTTCAACTGCATTTTGTTGCCTGTTGTGGTAAGTGTGGTCTTACCAAGAGTTCTGCACCTAAATAAGGGGAAGAAGAAATCACAAATCATACTAGGCATTTGTGTTTAGGCAACTGAACGGATCTCTAGGTATGGGAACAACAGTCCTTTTAAAACCATATAGCACTGTTAGAGGACTTGAAAAATAAATGTTTCCCAAACTTGCAGGAAGGCCAAACTGTAACCAGATGCAGCTAGACACTGGTTCTGCAGTATTGCTCTGTGTTACATTAAACACAATATTTCAGTGTTATTTTGTTCACCTTGTTCCCCGTATGTTTATTCATTAATTGGCTTTCTTCTGGTGAGCTTTTTTGGGAGAGAGACTCTAATTTTGATTAGGTATATAAAATTCCTATAGCAGAAGGTCTTCCAGTGCTAGTACTGCATAACTCATAACAGTTGATGGGTGAGGAAGAAGGAAGAAAAAGGAGGAACTGGCTTTCAGGGGCATTTAAATAGCAACCTCTGACCTCAATAGAAGATCAAACTTATGTAACAAGATGGAGCAAACAGGCTTCCCAGACTAGACTTCAGAAATGAAAGGTTGAAAAGACTGAAGGGTCTGGAAAGAAATTGGTTCAGGTTAGTGATGGTGATAGAAACTAGTGGTCCAAAAAAAAATAAATGTGGATTTTTAAGTGAATGACCACTCCAGTTTTGATCCACAAGCAGACCAAATCTCCTTTTCTTTTTCTCTCTCTTTCTTTTTTTTTTCTCTAGAATATCATCTAGCTGAAAGAGGAAAGAGGCTATTAAAGTGCTAAATTGCAATGTCTTGGTATGGCACGTAGTAATTAATAAGTTAGACTTGAAAAAGTGTTGCAAAAAGGCCCAGAGCCCTACATATTGAAGATCAACTATAGGCAAGACTGAATATTTTATAATAGGGAGAATAAGCATTGCTATGACAATAGTCAGTTCTATTTTAAAACTCCAAGATCATAGCAATCTATGAATATTCATAATATCATTTTTGCTGCTGCTCTGGGGAAATCTTTCTTGGGCTCCAAATACAGATTAAAATTGACAGTAAAGAAAGGGAAAGGAAAAAGAGAGAGAGAGAAAAAAATGCTTAAGACAATTTATTGAAGCAGTGTGAGAAAGAATGAAAGATCAGTCTTATTTGGAGAAGGATGTAAACAGCCTGGAAATATTCAGTAATTAGGAAGAATATCTGCAAAAGAAAAGAGAAAGAATTTGAGATGTAGTTTTGGTATAAATTCACCGACCAAGTGAACCCGAACAGTGAGACCAAGAATAAATCAGAACAGGAGAAGCCTGGGAAATGGTGTTTCTGCTTCCTAAATATATGTGGAAATGTAAATATATAAATATAACTATATAAATATATAAATGTAAAAATAACATATAGACCATAAATGTTGGGTTTTTATACTTTTTTTAATACAAAATTAAAATTAAAATCCTTCTCCATCAGTTTCATTGAGCTCAGATTCTACACTTGTAGAATCTTTTTAGAGCGGAACTGATATATTATTTCCAAAATAAAATATTTCATTCTTCTCTTTGGGCCCAATTTCTTTTTCTTTCTGCCTGTCAGAAAAAAAAGGGCAATAATCATAGCCTGGAGAACTGAAAGTGTGGGTACCTGGTGACATTGGTAGTCAAGCTGCCGGTTATGAGGTGTGTGAGAAATGTAAGGACAATCCACTTGGGTATGCACTTGATCCAATTTCTGGAGATCCTTTTCTTTCACCTGGGGAGTAAAACGGTGACAAAATGTATCAGGACTGTGTGGTTCAGCCCCAGCCGGCAGCTGAGTCCCACACAGCTGCTCACCCACTTCTCTGTTAGCAAAACAAGGGGAAGAATGAGAACAGCAAAGGGCCAATGTCCTTGAGTTGAGATAACGACTTTTAATGGGCCAACAAAGGGAGAGGGGAACAACAACAAAGCAGCAGTAGTTGTAACGGGATGTACACAAACGCGATGACAAACAGAGCACTTTACCAACGGAGGACCAACCAAATGGACCTCACCCCACACTCAGACAACCCCGGCACAGGGCAGGACCCCTCCTGGCCAGCCCCCTTTTATGGGGGCATGATGTCACATGGTATAGAATAGCCCCGGGCAGCTATTAACCCTATCTGGCCAAAGCCAGGACAAGGAAGCAAGGCAATTTGTACCTAAAGGTCTATGACAGGTAGTGCAAAGCATAAGCTGCCAAAGCACAAACCTGAGCTGATGCCATGTTTAACTCATCTAGACTGAAAACAGCACAGTTACATCAGCACCCATCAGCCTGGAGAACAGGGAGTTCCTCAGGGGCCAGTACTGGGACCAGCACTGCTTAACACCTTTGTCGGAGACATAGACAGTGGTATTGAGTGCCCCCTCAGCAAGTCTGCCGACAACACCAAGCTGTGTGGTGTGATCGACACGTTGGAGGGAAAGGATGCCATCCAGAAGAACGTTGACAGGCTTGAGAGCTGGACCAGTGCAAATCACATGAAATTCAACAAGGCCAAGTACAAGGTCCTGCACATGGGACAGCACAATCCCAAGCACAACTACAGGCTGGGCAGAGAATGGATTGAGAACAGCCCTGAGGAGAAGGACTTGGGGGTGCTGGTTGATGAAAAGCTCAACACGAGCTGGCAGTGTGCGCTGGCAGCCCAGAAAGCCAACCGTGTCCCAGGCTGAGGACGATGGAAGCACTAGTGGTGTTCTCCTGAATCCTTGCAGTCAGCAGAAAAGCTCTGTTAGAAGCCATGTTTAAGTAGGAGTTTAAATGGAACAGTTATATCACACAGCAGGGATGATCAAGAATTCCATGTAAACTACTGGAGATGAAGATTGACTTAATACTGTAAAAGAGTCTCTGGACACAAAATTACTCTGAATAAACTCTTTGGCTCTCTGAAGTAGAATTAAGGAAAGGATATTAAAAACCTGGCAGGCAATAGCTATCATTGTACTTGATTATTTGGAGAGATTCCTCAAGGAATTAAATGCTCACGAATGCTACTGGGCATTTTTCATTCTGATGGGCATGTAATATGTTTAAATTTACTGTAGAGACTGTCTTGACATGTGGTGGCAAGCACTGAACTCTCTAGTTACCAAGTATCATGTCACACTGAGTGCACTTCATTCTCAGATAACACAAGAAAATGGCTGAACCAACTCCAGAAGTCTGACTTTATAAATGTGAAAAATACCTGCCAGTGTTCTTCATACTCATACTTCTGAAAAACTGGACTGATATATACACAATGTGTAGGAGCCATCCTTTCGCTCAGGCATGATGCTAATAAGGAATAAAGTGATGATATGCATACTAGAGAGATCAGGAATAAACTACTCGTTAAAAGCCTGTCCTCCAGCTTTTACACAAAGCAAGGTCTGGTAAAGATATATGGAAGAGAAACGTCCAATTATTTTAATAATAAGCAAGACTTCACCAAATTAGAAACCCTAAATTTTTAGAATATGTCAAACCTATACATATTCATCATCGCCTGATTCTGACATCAGTTTGCTGACATGCAGGTCCTATAAGGAAAAGTAGTGCTTTATCTAAGAAAAACAAAATTGGATGAATGGTGATACTGTTCAGAATTAAGCAATTCAGACTAATGCCTTTTGCTTTTATGTCTGTCCACAGAGATTATATTACAGACCAAATATTTTTAAAATGTTAAATAACTTTTGAATAAAATTTTGGGGGCACTATCAGAAGTTAGAAGGAAGAAAATCAGCCAGAAATGCCTATTCATGGTGTTCACGTCTGGACACTACAGTTGTTAAAAGGGAGCATGTTAAACATTTAAACCCTACTGTGATCCTATCACCAGATAGTCTAAATGAGTGTCATATTTTCAAAGTCAACAAGGATAAGAAATTATAGTTATACTTCAAAAAGTTTACAATACTAGTAGAATGGTTCAGTGGCCTAAATCTAAGTGCTTAATGGGATTTTAGGTGCTATGGACTATCCTGCCTGGTCTCCAGTAGCTTCTTCATAAGGGTGTGCATGACCGATTTTATCAGCCTGAGTGACATCAGCCACCTCACAGAAAGCCTTCAGTGGCACATGGCAATTCTGTTTAGGCAGCAGAATTCTGCCTTAGCAGGTAAATTTAGCTAGCATAAGAGGGAAGCTAATTATCATTCTGTCATTTGCCTAAAACTACATTTGGCCACCCAGATCAGGATTACCAGATCTTCAACAAGGCCAAATGCAAGGCTGCATGCCTTGCAATTGGGACCATTCCCAGTATCAATACATCCCAGGGGATGAAGGGATTGAAAGCAGCCCTGAGGAAAAGGACTTGGGAGTACTGGTGGATGAAAAAATGGACATGACTTGGCAATGTGTGCTCACAGCCCATTAGGCCCACTGTATCCTGGGCTGCATCAAAACAAGTATGGCCAGCAGGTTCAGGGAGGTGATTCTGCCCTTCTAAGCTGTTCTCATGAGAATACTGCATCCATCTCTGGAGCTCTCAGCACTGGAAAGACGTGAACCTTTCCAGTGTTGAAGTGGGTCCAGGGGAGGGATGTGAAAAATGACCAGAGGGATGGAGCTCCCTCCTACGAAGAAAGGCTGAGAGAGCTGGGCTTGTTTACCCTGGAGAAGAGAAAGCTCCAGAGAGACCTTATTGTGGTCTTTCAGTACTTAAAGGGGACCTATAAGATGGGGACAGACTTTTTAGTAGGGCCTAAAGCAATAGGACAAGTGGTATTCGTTTTATAGTAACAGCAGATTTAAACCATATATAAGGAAGAAATTTTTTACAGTGAGGGTGGTGAAACACTGGAACAGGATGCCCAGAGAGGTGATATACGCCCCATTCCTGTAAACATTCAAGGCCAGGTTGGATGGGACTCTGAGCAACCTGATCTAGTTGAAGATGTCCCTGCTTATTGTAGGGAGGTTGTACTAGATGGCCTTTAAACGTTCCTTCCAATGCAAACTGGTTTATGATTATATGATAAGTACTTCCTATGAAAGGCAGCATGGCTACACAGTAAACTTTATTATGAAAGGCAATTTTTACTCCAGGCTGTGAGTTTGAGTAAAATATTTGGAACTTTTGTTCAGACATTTTGAAGAGAATTTGTCAAATTAAATTGAACTTTGTCAATACAAATCTGCACCATTTTACAAGGGGTTAAAATGGGACACCAGAATCACAGAAGGCTTGAAACTGGAAGGCACCTCTGGGGGTCATCTGGTCTAATCCCTCTGCTCAAGCAGGACCATCTAAAGCAGGTTGCCCAGGACTATGTCCAGACAGCAAACTTTAGTCAGAAAACACATAGTCTGCCTACTTACCTAGGCCTTTTTATAGTCAGCATCTACAGTGGACCTAATGAAATGTCGGATTCAGCTCCAGCCTTAGACAGCTGAACTGAGATTTCTACAGCCTGTGTCAACACATCAATTAGACATCTAATATTGATGACAGTCAGTAAAGAACTACTCAAAAGAATTTAAAGAACTAGTCAGCAGACTATGTAAAGTCATCAGCTTTAGCATAGGTTGTTTAAATTCTACCAGCTGTCATGTCTAGATCTTCACAGAGACACTAATAACACTTGTAGACACTTACATTGCAAATGAATTTTTATGTCCAAGTTCAGACCTGAATTCTAGCTCTCCTCTACTCTGGGAAAAGGTTTTGTAGTTCACTGAAGAGTGCTTTCTTTCTATTTTGGTACTTCTTGCATTCTGATGTTGAAATTTGTTCTCTGATTAGGAAAAAAAGTGCCTTCATAATAATAGCTATTAGAAAAAGAAAAAAGCACATGTGAAAAAAGGAGTCTTCTAAAGATAAATACTTCTGTGAGCAACAGAATCAGCTGAGCCATTACTTGTAAATTCACAGCTTGAGTATGAAATTGATGCTTAATACTGAATGAGTTGCTTTTCTCCGTTAGTTGATACAATCTCCTTTACCTAAATTTCATTAAAGTAACACTTTTGTGACCTCTGTCACTGGCAAACCTGGCTAAAATTGGTGGTAGTTCTTGGGTAAAATGATCCCATGAGTTTATTTAAGAAACCAATGTAACAAATGAACTTGATATTGTGAATTTCAGTTTCTGCTGTCAAGCCCCTGTCAAAAGGTCCCTGACCTTCTCTTCTTTGCAGTGATGAAAAATAACTATCTCTTTTTCCTTTCTGTATCTCCTCCTACATTGACATTCTCATTTTCCAATGCTGTGGAAGAGAAGGTAAAGCCCCTACAGTTTTCTCACAAAGTAGTTGAGGATTTGAAACAAGCAAGCAGGATGTCTCTGTCTCACAGATTGCAGCTGTGGGCAGGTTGAAAACATCTGTCTTTCTCATCCCTGACTTCTTACAGGTTGAATGCATATGACAAGTTAGCTCAGGAGGCTCTTACACTCTTGAATGGAACTGGGGAGCCTGTTCTCCTGCAGGGACATATCAATTGAAAGGTTTTGTTATGTCACTGTCCTAGGACAATATTTGAGGAAATGGAAAGAAAGTTGATAACAGACAATAACTGAGTTGCAAAAAATACCATGTCTAATTTTGGAAAGCAGCATTTTGGAAATGACAGAAATATGATTTTTCAAAACGTAATTTGATGGGATTACCTAATACCTTTAAAAGTTTTTTTGCTGTCAGTAAACGTGTTTAGACTGCTATTACGAATGACCTGATACCTGCATTTCTGGATGCAAATCTAACATCAGGACATTCATTCCCTAGGAGAATCCAAACAGCTTCAGTGAAATGAAAATGAAAAAAGAAATCACTAACTGTTTTTTCAAACTCTATTAAACTGTATAGGAAATGGGTCAGGCAAATTCTAGCTTTTCACCAACTAAGGAGTGACTTGAATAGAAAATGAAAAAGTGATGACAATGTGGTTGTAATGATTTAAAAAGCTTCAGAAGTCTTTCAGAATTTTTTTCATAATGAACATTATGGTGTTGCACTCCCTAAAAGCCATTTTGCCTTAAACTAAAATGTAAGATTTTCTTCTAAGTTTAAGGACAAGTGGTTTTCTTTTCTCCTTCCCTTCCCTTTTTTCCCTTCCCTTCCCTTCCCTTTTTTCCCTTCCCTTTCCTTTTTTCCCTTCCCTTCTCCTCTTTTTTCCCTTCCCTTCTCCTCTTTTTTCCCTTCCCTTCTCCTCTTTTTTCCCTTCCCTTCTCCTCTCCTCTCCTCCCTTCTCCTCTCTCTCTTCTCCTCTCCTCTCTTCTCTTCTCCTCTCTTCCTTTCCCCTTTCCCCTTCCCCTCTCCTCTCCTCCCCTCTCCTCTCCCCTCCCCATCTCTTTGTTTCATCTCCTTGTCTCTTCTCTTGTCTTTTCATCAGCTATGAGACAAATAAAGACAGTTTTCTCATTTCCTCTGCAAGGATAAAACTGAGATAGTGTCCCCCAAGGCATGTTAGAGAAATGGACAGAAATTTAGGCCAAAGCATTGTCAAGTTACAAAGCAAGATAGCAGTCAATGTACAATTTATCTTTTAGTTAAATTTTTCCAATGACCTGGGTATTGTCAAATGGGTTTTGATAGTTGAAGGTGACTGACAATAGCTATTGCATAGTTCATCTTCATTATTTCAGATTAAAATATTTGTGGTCACACAATTCTGTAAATGAAATATTGAATAAAAGAGTTTTGGTGTGACAATGAGGATATTTAGCAATTTGATGACCTTCATGCAGTAATAAAAGGGTAAAAGTCAATCATTAAAGCCAGACTGATTGTTTATAGTACAGAACTTTGGGATGTAAGAAAGGAATCATAGAATCACAGAACTGTTAACCTCTGGAGGTCATCTACTCCAGCTGCTAACTCAGAGATAAACTACTGTACTGGGTCTGGTGGGATGAAGTTAACTTTCTTCATAGTAGCCCATACAGTGCTGTGTTTTGCATTTGTGGCTAGAACAGTGTTTATAAGACACCAGTGTTTTGGTGCTTGCATAGCATCAAGGCTGTCTCTGCACTTGCCTGCTCAACCCTCAAAGGCTAGTAAGCTGGGGGCGAACAAGAGTTTGGCATATCACAGACCATATAGTGTCATGCTCAGCAATAAAAGCTGAGGGAAAGGAAGCGGCAGAGGAATTAATGATTATGGCATTTGTCTTCCAAAGCAACTCCTACCCATACTGAGGCCCTGGGACATCTGCCTGCTGATGGGAAGTACTGAATAAATTCCTTGTTGCATTGCTTCCATGCACAGCTTTTGCTTTTCTTATTAAATGTCCTTTATCACAAACAGCGAGCTTGTCCATCTTATTTCCTTCCCCTATCCTGTTGAGAAGGGGAAGTGACAGAGCGACTGGGTGGGAGTCTGGCAGCCAAAGGAGGTCAACTCAACACAGCTGCCACCAACACTCAATCAGATCAGCCCTGACTTTGTTGTCCAAGACAAAAAAACCCTCCAAGGATGGAAAATTCAACATTTCTCTGAGTAATCTGTTCCTGGGTTGCACAAGTGTCCTACAGATTTTCTTTTCCTTAATATCCAGCCTGAATCACCAAAACAAAATCTGTAAGTATTTTCCCTTGTTATATTGTTTGCTACTACCAAAACCAATCTGACTGTAACATCTTCATAACTGCATTTACTTTTATCATGTAAATAGGGAATGGCCTCACAGCCCAAAGAATTTATGATAGAATAGATGATACTGCTCCTGTAATTTGTATTTTTTTTAAGAACTTGTGAACAAATTAAAAATGAAATCACTATTAGTTCCCATGTATAGATGTAGTTCCGAAAGATTAAGATCTAGATCAAAAGAAAAACTTGTGATACTTAGTGCTGTGACACCCAGAAGTTAAAGGTCTTTTTCAGTGTAGAACTCAAAATTAAATTCAAGAATTTCCTACCTAGTGAACAGAAAAATTTCAGGTCCATAGGAGTAGGATCCACAATCAGCAGCTAACAGGTGCTTGTTGAAGTACAATACATAACTTGTGAAGAAGGGGAAAATAGTATATGCTTAAGTCTTCTGAAGAGGAGAGCACACCACAAAGTAGTGAATGAAGTATTTGATTTCACAATGATTCTAGAATCATTGGTGTGACAGTCTTCCCTGAGACATATACCCTGTGCAATGCTTTTCTCAAATATGCAGCTGGATCTGGATCATCTGGGATCCAGGTGTCAGCTGGTTCACATCTACCAATTCAAAACATGAGTGGAGGAAATTATACTTGTCATTATACAGCAGTTATCTTCTATGTCTCACATAAATATAAATATAGGTTCTGTGTCAGAATGAATTCAGTCAAAACTAATTCATTTAACACACAGTTCCTAGTTCATTTCTTTGAACACACATCTCAGTCTTTTAAGAGATGTGATGTTACTGTTGTTCAAGTCTCTATTTTACATGAAGCTCAAGCAGATTGAAAGACTTATTCAAGCCAGAGCTCCTGTTTACCAGGATAGCAGTCTGCCTGTTGAAGGACACAGACCCTACTCTTCCACTTGAGAAGGTGTCTCTGTGGATTCAAAATGCAGCATCTGTGCAAGCTGCATGCCCGTATCTAATGCACCAAGCACGACATTGCAAGTCGCTCTAGGGAAGTGATTGTTCCACTCCACACTGTGCTGGTGTGGCCTCACCTTGAGTACTGGGTGCAGTTTTGGGTGCCACAGTACAAAAAGGGCATAAAACTGTTGGAGAGCATCCAAAGAAGGGCAACAAAGATGGTGAAGGGTCTAGAGGGGAAGATGTAGGCTGAAGTCCCTTGGTTTGTTCAGCCTGAAGAAGAGGAGACTGAGGGGAGACCTCATCACGGCCTATGGCATCCTCACAGGGAGGAGCAAAGGGACAGGTGCTGATCTCCTCTTTCTGGTGACCAGTGATAGAACCTGAGGGAATGGCATGAAGCTGTGACAGGGGAGGGTTAGGTTAGATATCAGAGAAAGGTTCTTCACTGAGAGGGTGGTTGGGCACTGGGACAGGCTCCCCAGGGCAGTGGTCACAGCACCGAGCTTGACTGAGTTCAAGCAGCATCTGGACGATGCTCTCAGTCATCTGCTCTGATTGGGCTGGTCCTGTGTGGAACCAGGAGCTGGACAAGATGATCCTTATGGGTCTGTTCCAACTTGGGAGATTCTATGATTCTAGTGGCCTAGACAGGCAAAAGAAAATCTGAACTAAGCTGCTGTTCTTGGGAAAATGATGTATTTTTCTTTACAATCAACAATTAAGGAACAAAGATATTATTTTAATCTCACTATAACTGATTTTCTTATAAAACTCAGATTCTGGCAAAGTCGGTGATTCAGTCTGTACCATCTAAACGCTCATCTAGTAACTTGTTTATAAAATCATGTCTCCTCTAAACCCTGATTGTGTAATAACAATAATAATAATATATTTTCAGTGCATCTGTTTGCAGCTGGAATTCCATCGTAAGAAAATAAATACATACAGTTGTAATAAGGAAGAGGAAAACAAAATACCTCTAAATTATACAAAGAGAAAAACATTTTTACTGTTTATTTGCTTTTCACAGTGTCCTAACATTAAAATAACCATCTTGTGTGTCCCCTCAGAAAAGGTGTGAAACACTGAGAGATGTGTACAGAGCTACAGTGCGAAAGCCTTGAATGAAAATGAAGGAATGGCTGTTTTCATTGTTTCAAAGAGTTTCATGTGCCTCATACTTATCTTTCATGTGTTTTGCATTTCAATTGTCCCACCAGACAATAAGCACCTGTAATAAGAATATATATAGAAGATCATGGATACCTGGACCACAGTAGTTATTTAAGCAAATAGAAAAGGAAGGTTGGATTTCAAGTGAATTCATTCCTTCCTTCCTTTGTTTGAGGCTGTTAAAAGCTGGACTGGGCATATTGGTCCCTCACGGAGATATTGGATTAAATTCTCCTTTTAACTACACACCTTTGTGCAATGAAGTCAAAAAGGACAGCTGATGTATAGATATAATTCAGAGCACAGTTTAAACTATTCTGTGCAGGAGATGACACACAAGTGAAAAGGTACATTGCCAACAGGCCCCACGGAAATAGTACAGACCTTGACTAATGCATGAAGCAAATAAACCAGAGTCTTGGATTAATCTTTTAGAGACAGTTTTTCATGATATTTAACCTAAGTGTTTACACGCTTTCTTGTTTTTCTGGTGTTACTGAATCTTCTCCACTCTGATTCCAGTGCTATTGAAATCAGTGGGCATCTTTTCACTGTCTTCTGCAGGGTTAATGGTAAGCTTATTATAATAAAGTTTCTTGTTTCTGTGGTCAAATATACCTTTATAAAGGTAGCGCTATAGTGTCAAGAGATTAAGTGATAGTATTTCTTCTTGTTACTTTGCATTTCACTTGGCCTACCTGTCTGGCTACAAATATTTAAATACATGTCTGAACATGGAGTCTTGAACATGAACCATGAAAAGAATAAACTTTATCAAAAGGATGCTCTTCAGCCTCTGATTACTGCACCTATGTTTGCTTCTGCAGAAGCTTTCTTGTCTCACAAACACTGACATCTCTGTTGGAAGTAATTGCTCCCCTGAGCTTGTCAACAGCTTTTAGAAGCAAGAAGCTCTGGGGATACAATCCTCCTGGTGTCTATGAAATAAAATGTTTCCCTCTGAGTTTCCCTCTCTTAAAAAGATCAGTAGCTTCTTAAAGATTTTTTTCCCTTTAAATTGTAACTCTTTGTCATGATTTAGGTAAAGAAATGCATAAACAATCTATAAAAGCATGTCTGCCAACATGAGCTGTCACATCTGCTTCATGAGCTCATCTGGCATAGCACATGTTTGGGAGGCCTAGGGACACACCACAGTTCCAGTCCCATTTAATGTACTGTACTAATCGGCATGTAGCTCTCTTAATTAAAGTAGGTCTGGGACCATTTTCAGTGGTCCATGTGTGCACAAAATGCACTACATCTGGATCACACCTGGAAATCCACCTAAGTGGACATGTCAGGATAAAAACCTGGTCAACTGATGGCAGCTGGAGCTAAATTTAGTTATTCTCCCGTCTCCTTATTTTGTGTTTAAACGGAGTCTTGACTGGAGAGAGAGCCATAGATAAAATAATGAAGGCAAAGAAGTCTTCTCATGCCTAAAGAAAATGGAATGCAGTTCTGTGGGTCACATTACAAAGGAGGACTCACAGTCCCATGTAATCATTAACTTTCTTTATCCGTATCAGTAAGCACTTGGTGTGCACGGGCAGAGGGAAAAAGAGCCTTCAGTTAGTCTCCTACATGGCAAAATGCTGTGCTGGTATTGCTCAGTCACATGGCAGGCATGATCATTTTACAGAAAGGTGAATGTGTTTGAGCTAACAAAGGTCAAGGGACTAGTTGTATTTTCTAAATTTTCTCTGACCCTGATGTCCAATAAATAACCTTTACTGAAGAGAGCTGAGTGCTGGGCACTTTGTGAACAGGTCTGTCAGTTGTGTTGAATTAAACCGTAAAGATTTGAGCCATACACTATTTTCTGAGCTGCAGCTGATCCTACAAATTTCATTTCACTTCATACCATAACTCAGCCACAGTTCGTATTCCCAGAGTTTAAAGACTGGTGCTCACAGCAGGCAGGTTGGCAAGAACGTTTTCAAATATGTTCCTTTTTTTTTCTATTTTTAGTATCAAATGTCTAGCATTGCTTAAATAGAACATGTCCATGGTTGTGTAGTTTGCAGTTACATCAAGCTTTTATTTACTTAAGTAGCTTCCTTACTTCACCTTCTTTCCCTTAAAAAAATGTTTAAATCGATATTGCATTTTACTGAGGTGTTTGACTGTTCTATGGGTAAGAACTAACTAAAGAATCTCAAAAGACTTTTAGGTTTGATTTTTTTTAAAGCTTATGCTATTTCTGAATATTTGTATGAATCTTTTGCCTATACCTTTATCTTCTTGTTACGATATTAGTGGTATTTCTTCCTCTCTATCAGAAGTGATATGCACCTTAAAAGTTCCTATAATATTGTGTTAACAGTTGTGGTATGTGTCTGTTTCCTACATTTTTGAAAGATTCTTATATGACACGTAATGTTTCCTTCTTGTTGTTTCACACATGATGTATTGCAATAAACTCAAAGCCACATAGCAGTTGTCATGTACTACCACCTCAGAACAACCATGTGTCTACTGCAGTTTAACTCAAATCTAATTTCTCAAAAGTAACAATGCCATAATTCTTTTTTTCCCTGGAAATAACAAGGAAAATATACAGACACTTATGAATATTTTCTGTATTTTCCATGAACAGAAGATTTAAAAAAAAAAATCTATTGTTTTTTGGTGGGGTCTTTTTTTTCCGAATTTGGTATCGTAAGGTTGAACTTTTACCACATGAAAATTTTAGGGAATCAACAGTTGTATTTTGACATCTACCACAGTCATTGGGTAACGCAGTAGGTTAATGGTATCACAGTATACTACTGAAAAGATATTTTCTTTCTCTTCATAGCATGATGTAAAATCTTTTTTTCTAATTGGTGAGTTGCACAATATCACTGTATAGCTCTCTGTATGGTACAGATGGGAAATACTGCTATGACATCTCAACTGCAGCTAAAGATCTTTGGTTTGAGAGAAAAAGAGAACAGTGTCATGCTGTGGGGTTTCTCCAGGGCAATAAGAGGTCTATTGACTCTCTTAAAATGCTGGGAAAATATTGGTCTGCAGCTGCCAGAAAATTCTTTAGCTGAACTTGGCACTAGGCAGCACTCACTCCTGCTCAAGCTCCTGGCAGTTTGTCAGGAAGCACTCTCAGCTCCACAGGTTCCTTAAAAAAGTTTTGAGGTATTTATTCTGAGGGAACTGGGGTGGTTTAGTCTGGAGAAGAGGAGGCTGAGAGGAGACCTTATTGCTCTCTACAACTACCTGAAAGGAGGTTGTAGTGAGGTGGGTGTTGGTCTCTTCTCTCAAGCAACAAGTGATACGATGAGAGGAAATGGCCTTAAATAGCTCCAAGGCAGGTTTAGGTTGGATATTAGAAAGAATTTCTTCACCGAAAGCATGGTCAGGCATTGGAACAGGCTGCCCAGGGAGGTGGTAGAGTCACTGTCCCTGGGGGTGTTCAAAACACGTTTTCACATTTACTTCGGGACATGGTTTAGTAGACATGGTGGTGTTTTGTTGACGGTTGGACTTGGTGATCTTAGAGGGCTTTTTCAACCTTAAAGATTCTATTATTCTATGATTCCCTCGAAGGTGTGTGCACAACTGTAATATTTGTACTAACTTTACTGGGGACACTGTCTACTTTAATGTCTCAGTTCAGTTCTCAGTTCACCTCCTCCTCTCAAGATTGCGCATTCTTCAAGAGGAAGAATAGATTTATTAAGCATCACCTAAACTCAGGGTTCCACCCAAAAATCTGTAAAGAGTTGGTAACCCACAAATCAATAGATAAGATTGTCTTGGCCTTATTGAACAACCCAGTACTACTCTAGTCGCATGACCTGGAAACGAGCCTCATTTTTTTTGTGTGAGTAGCAACGTAGTTCTCAAGGCAGCCCTAAGTCGTGAAACCTAAGCTAGCCTGGAGTCACCCAGCACTCTGCTGCAAGCTTTAGTGATTTCCCCAGATTTCTGACTGGTTTCTATAATTTAAAGATCTCATCCCCTGGGAACAGCATGTCTTTTCAGTGTTATCATTTTAATTCTTTCCTTTTCTCTCTATTTTTCTCACATTTGCCTTCTGTTTTCAAAACAGCCACAGCTTTGCTGATTCATCTCCCTGCACTTCCCCTGTCTTTCAAAGCTGATTTTAAGAGATGTGTGCAGTCATCCTTGCTGGTCTTCCCTTGGTCTGAATGCCTTAAGTACGTACAGGTTATTATATTTGGGTCAGTCCTACTTAGCCTGATAGTCAGCTTTGTCAAACATGGACCGTTTAATTAATTCCCTAATCCCAGCTGGAATCTTGCTACCTTATACTGAGCACTAAACAAGCCAAGACTGACTTTGTGTCTGATATATTACCGACTTTTTGAAGAGACCACATATGATTTGTTTTCTATAAAAATGAGAACTGTGGTAGAAAAGCACTTCAGATGATACATTTAAGAGACTGCATATCTCTCCCCTGTCATCCTGCTAATGTCCTATTTATCAGTATTCCTTTATCATAGTTATATATAATTTACGCTAAACAGAAACTACCTGCTGAAAAGAATAAAGAGTATCTAAAAGTTATGAAAATGCCCCAGATGAAGTGGGCACAACCCCACATACCAGTAGGTAATGAGTAAATCAAGATTATTATCAATACAGCAATAAAAAACCCCACTGATCCTGCCACACAGAGAAAAGAAGGGAATAATCTTGAGAAATAAACACAAAAGAAATTTGAATGCTATTAGAATGTATATGTTGGAAGGAAACTTCAAGGGCTAGGAGCTGAAAACCCAGCAAACTCTGCTACTCCAGATTTGAAATGCTGAGAGTAAACTGGGCATTTTCCTTAAGCATTCTGTTTAAAACAGTCTACACAATGAAAGTCTTGCCTGATAATTTTTACAGTCAGAGTGAGTGGTGATGGCATAATTTTTAATGAATTCCCTGGGAGTAAAACAGTGAAAAAACACAGCGTCTAACCAGTACAGATTGTACAATGAATGGCAACGTATTTCCAGAGAGCATCAAGATTTTGTGGGGAAATACAGCTAGAATATATTCATATCATGAAACAAAACAACCTTGCGTTGTTTGATAAAGTAACAATAAAAATACAAATCGTATCCAAAGGAAAGGAGTCTGATTTCTTTAGTGGAAACATTATCAACCCGACCATCCCAACCTACCCTTCCCACCGAAGGTAACTCCAATCGTATCTTCGGGCTTGCTTAGCACCACCATCAATCCTGTAGTAAGTGAAGTGTGCAATTATTATTGTAAGTGCAATGTGCAGGGTGCATGCGGCAATTCTATGTACAACATATGGCTTTTCAGTGCCTGAGATGGTATGCAACATATAGCTTTTTAACTGTCTGAGATGGTATTTATGTTAAAATTTCCAATTTACAAAGGTATTTTGCCATAACATATTTTCTTCCCTTTGCTTCTTTTGGCCCCAAGAGGACAGATCACACCCGTTTGCTCACTTATTTTATTACTAAACACTATTCCAATACAACCCAAAGCAAGATGATTGGAATATGTCATATTTAAATGTGTCTGCTGTGTAATTACATCCTGTTGTCCCCTGTCGGACCCACACTGGGGGTCCAAATTAAAGCTTTGGAAGCACTGAAAGAAATTCCATTAATTTTCTGGCTCAAGCATGCAGTGTTTTGACCACATTTTCTAGCACTAAAAGCGTAGCCAGAGGTTTTCTCTATCTGAAAGGATAATTTAAATGTTTTAGAGAGAGAGCGCTTCAGTTACCAATAAACGTATTCATTTTCCCCTGTTCTTTGGTCTCCCCATTCCTCTGAGCAGTAAATTAAAAGCAACAGATGTATAATTTGGGAGGTTTTCCAGATTCTGTTGTTTTTTGGGGTGGGTTTTTTTTTTTTCCTAAGTGAAACATTAAATGATGACTGTTGTATGCAATGTTCTTCTGTCTATATCAGTTTCACTAAGAATCTTTATTCTGTTATGCATGCATGGTGAATATAAAAAAATACAAGGGAGATTTTTTGAATATACATTATTTCTTGACACTTGGGCATCTGATTTTCAATCAGAAATTTGTAACTATTTACAATGTAGATATCTATATCTGAGNTTCAGGTATGCATGCATGGTGAATATAAAAAAATACAAGGGAGATTTTTTGAATATACATTATTTCTCGACACTTGGGCATCTGATTTTCAATCAGAAATTTGTAACTATTTACAATGTAGATATCTATATCTGAGCTTGTCACTGAATCTTACTTTACAGTTTGTGGTGAGAAACTGTGTTTCACAGGGTGTGACTCACCTCAAGCTAAAGTAAACATTTGAAATCTGTTAGATGGATCAGGTACTAAACCATGTGTTTCCTTCATAACAACGAGTAAATGCTTTTGCTAGTCTCTCCTTTCAAACATCGCTTTCCAATTTTATTTCAAAATAATCATGAGCATAATAATCTAAATATAATATAATGTCTTGAATAGCATAGCATAGGGATCAATCACAGAATCATAAAATCACAGAACCTTTTGCATTGGAAGGGACCTTAAAGATCATCTAATTCCAACCCCACTGCCATGGGCAGGGACACCCTTCACTAGACCAGGTTGCCCAAAGCCCCATCCAACCTGGCCTTGAACACTGCCAGGGAGGGGGCATCCACAGCTTCTCTGGGCAACCTGTTCCAGTGCCTCATCACTCTCACAGGGAAGAATTTCTTCCAAATATCTAATGTAAATCTACCTTTTTTCATTTTTAAACTATTACCCCTCATCACTATGCTCCCCTGATAAAGGGTGCCTCCCTTGTCTTTCCTGTTAGGCCTCCTTTCAGTACTGGAAGACTGTTATAAGGTCTTCCTGGATCCTTCTCCTCTCTAGGCTAAGCAACCCCAGCTCTCTCAGCATGTACTCATATGAGAGGTGCTCCAACCTCCTGATCCAGGTATAATCCGTGGTGTTTTTATAACAACTATAGAATTATCAGAATGTTCAGTAAAGTGGGCCTGGATCCAAAGTTTTGTTAGGCTGATGAGATTCTTTCCTCTGTTCTTTAGTCTTGTGTGATGTGCCTCAATCTCTGATTTTAGGCACCATTAGGGGTCTCAGGGGTCTAAGTTCAAGGGATCCAAGTCCCTAAGTGTCAAAGGACCCTAGTTCAAACTCTGTTCTTCTTCGGCTCCCTTAGTTAGCAATACTAAGCTATTCACTCAAACAGTGAAGAACTTAGAAAATGACAATAAATCTGAGCTAGCTGAAGTGATCTGGAACTTGGTTTTGATGCAAATGCTCCTAAAAGACTAGATGTTTTCTCTACACATGATCACAAATCCCCTAAAGTCTGATGATGTCAACACCTATCTCAAAATGAAACACAACTAAGGTCCAGAAACTGTTTGAGAAGGAATACAGAAGTTGGATGAGGTAGTGCTAATATAGTGCAGCTAACAGACAGGTGTCTGAAGGGCTGGAAAAGTTAGGCTTTTCCAGCAGAGAGGTTGTGGACAGTTGTAGTCATAGCAAGAAATTTCCCCTTACATACCTTACAGGGTATGTAAGAAAATCAGCATCAAAGGTCATCCCCCCTCTGAATACAGTCAAAGCATTTGATTTGCCTAAACAAAGAATTAAGTGAAGGTGTGTTTAGACAAATAACAGAATCACATTATCACAGACTGATCAGTTCATTCTACTTGCCATTTAGAACAATTTTTTCAGGACACTGTCCTGTTTTTAGTATCTCCATGGGTGGAGACTCCACAGTCTGTCTGGATAACCTGTTTCAGTATTTTTCTGTATTTCAGTTTGTGCCCATTGCCTCTTGTCCTTTTCACTGGGCACCTCCAAGAAGAGTCTGGCTTCATATTCTTTACTAACTTCGTCAGGTGTTTACACACACACAGACGAGATTCCCCTGAGCTTTCTATTCTTCAGGATGAACAATCTCAACTCTCTCAGCCTCTCCTCATAGAAGCGATGCTCCAAGCCTTTCACCATTTTTGTGCTTCAGCACTGGGCACTGCACTCCAGATGTGTCTCACCACGGCTCAGCAGAGAGAGGGTAAGGAACACATAGAATCATAGAATTGTATAAGTTGGAAAAAACTTGTAAGGTCAAGTTCAACCATTAACCTCGTACTGCCAAGTTCACCACATCCTTTGACCCCTTCCTAATGGAGTTCAGGAGGCTTCTTTGCCATAAGAATATATTGCTGGTTCATGGTCAGTTTGATGTCCACCAGGACCCCAGGGTCTTTTTCTGCAGAGTTGCTTCCCCCAGCCCTTCCTGGTGCATGTTTCTTATTCCTCCCCAGGTGCAGAACTTCATGTTTCCCCTTTGTTGAATTTCATGAGATTACTCGCTGAGAAATTTTCTAACCTCTTGAGGGTCCTAGTGAATGGCAACACAAACAATGGGTGACTCAGACACTCCTCCTAGTTTCGTGTCATCTGCAAATGACTGCTTACGTAGGTGCAGATACCAGTCCAATTCTTTATCCTTTTTGACATTTCTATTTAAAATGTTACCACAAAGTTTTGGAGTAGCTATGTAGGATGAGCACCTCCAAGTGATACGTAATGCATGCGGAAGGGATTTTTGTGTTAACTTTATGACAAGAACAAAGCAAGCTAGGGTTTCTAACTATGATTACAATTAACTTATTTATGAATGTAAAATAATGAAAATAATAAATGTTTTTATTTCTAAGGCAAGATGAGAACAGAAAGAAGATCATTGAAGTGTAAAAACTTTCAAACTGCTGAAGCACATCATAGCAACTGCAGAGAAAAGCTCCTAGGAGAATGCAAGGGTCTTAAATACTACAGTGATCACCACTTGACGGTAATTAAATTAAAGATCACTGTTGCAATGCAGAAAATCATTACTGTAGTATAAGAAATGTAATATCGGCAACTCAGATGGAAATCTGGAAATATAAGTATTGTAATTATACAATTGGATCTTCTTTTTTTATTATTTTCCATGAAAAACATTTCCAATTTCAAAGCCAAGTACATTAACAATTCAGGGTATTAAAGTTTAAGGACTTTTTTTTAAAAAAAACAAAAACCTCCAAGGACTGGAACTAAACCTTGCCAGGGAGGTCAAGGGTAACAAGAAGGGCTTTTATAAATACATTGCAGATAAAACTAATGCTAGAGGCAATGTAGGCCCGCTGTTGAATGGGGCGGGTGCCCTGGTGACAGAGGATACAGAGAAGGCGGAGCTACTGAATGCATTCTTTGCCTCTGTCTTCACTGCTGTAGACTCTCCCCAGGAGCCCCAGACCCCTGAAGCCCCAGAGGAAGTCAGGGCTAAGGATGAGCTTCCCCGGGTTGACGAGGACTGGGTTAGGGAGCAGTTAGACAAACTAGACATCCGCAAGTCCATGGGGCCTGATGGGATGCACCCGCGAGTGCTGAGGGAGCTGGCGGAGGTCATTGCCAGGCCGCTCTCCATCATCTTTAGCAAGTCATGGGAGAC
>VWZZ01005318.1:0-13841 GCA_013399095.1 Psophia crepitans | reverse complement strand
TGATCAAGGGAGTGGAACATCTCCCTTATGAGGAAAGGCTGAGGGAGCTGGGTCTCTTTAGCTTGGAGAAGAGGAGGCTGAGGGGTGACCTTATCAATGTTTATAAATATGTTAAGGGTGAGTGTCAGGAAGATGGAGCCAGGCTCTTCTTGGTGTTGTTAAGTGATAGGACAAGGGGCAACGGGTGCAAATTGGAGCATAGGAGGTTCCGGGTTAGAGTACGGAAAAACTTTTTCACTGTGAGGGTGACAGAGCACTGGAACAGGCTGCCCAGAGAGGTTGTGGAATCTCCTTCTCTGGAGACATTCAAAACCCGACTGGACGTGTTCCTGAGTGATGTGCTCTAGGTGGCCCTGCCTTGGCAGGGGGGGTTGGACTAGATGATCTTTCGAGGTCCCTTCCAACCCTTGTGATTCTGTGATTCTGTGATTCTGTGACTTAGAGCTGAAAAGAAATATTCAAGTTCTGAGTGGCTACAAATACAATAAAATTAATGAAAGAACTTAACTGGAATGGATCCTGACTGTAGCTCATGTTACATTTCAAAGACTACATTTAGATTTCCTCTGTAACATTAGAAACAACTGCAAGTAAAGTAATACTCCTGTAAATCCCAAAGGGAGTTCCTATTTGTGGTAGTTATCTGTGAATAGAAGAATGAAAGCAGAAGGATTTTGAAGAATCCTCATAATGTGATAAAATGTTGTATACAGGAGAAAATCATAAACATTGTGATTAATAGTGTGATTCATTCTTGAGTGAATGATGATGGTGGGATGGAATGATGATGAAGAAGAGAATACAGAGCAAGAGAAGTCAGTAGTTAGAAAGTATGCCTTGTTTCCAGGATACCACTTGATGTTGAATAAAATATCTTTTCCTGCTTGGTTTTCAGGCATGGTTTTCTGCCTATCACCCTCTTCCTGGCAGACATTGCATCTCTTCTCCTGTACAGTTTCAGATACTGGTGTGGCCACTGTTTGTTCTCGAGCTGAGAAGTACCTGGTTCTCTGTGGACACAGCAGCCACTTCTTATAGCAGATTAGTTAGAGAGGATCTATCATTTAAAGCACAATACATGATTGGCAGAGAAATAAATAAATAAATAAAAGTAATCTCTGAATAAAATATTTAAGAAATTTTTTAAAAATATAAAACCCCTGATTTAATTTTGGAATATTTTTTTTCTCACAAACAAATACATGCAAAACTACCACTTTTACATGTTTCTATAAGAAAAAAAATAAAGAGATCCTACATTTGAAAATAAGGAACAAGATGGGGAGCATACTTTATGATCAATCTATGGAGAGAATAATTGCTGTGGCAGTGGAGATGGTGAGATCTTGCGCCAGGTTGGGAAAACTGAAAGTAGAAATATGCTCATGAAATCAGGAAAAGAGGACTCTGGGTACATTACTATTACCATTACTACCATTACTACTACTACTATTATTTTATGCTTAGATTCCGTTGTGGGTACAAGGTAACAGACAGTGATAAGCAGTTTGTATCGTTAGTGAGGACTCAGTGACTGAATATGATTTCTATATTTTTGAATATTGCATTGTATCCAAAACCTTTCCTTCACTAGTAGAAGAGATAGACTGCACAAGTGGGTTGGTTTGCTTTTTGATTTTTCTCATCTGTCTGTCCATCCCCACCCCATCCTCCCCTCCTCAGTCATGTGTCGTTGTCCCCCCCTCCCTCCCAACCCCGTAATTTCAGAGCAGGGTTTAGCAGGCATCCTGGAGACAGTTGCTTATTTGCAACTAAATTGTCTTCACAGGTTGATGTTAAGATAAGCATTCTTTTGTGTGTTGGCTTAATCATTGATCAATGTTTCTCCTTATCAAGGTTATAAGCAAGGGAAAATATTTCTTAGAAAGTTATTCTGCATTGAGCAATTCATCTTAGATTAGAAATCAGGTAGCATACTGGTGAAAGGTGGGTTTCTTCCTCTACAGATATGTTGTCCAGTGAATGTCATTCTTCTCAAGGTTGTCACAGAGAAGAAGATGTTGAGGAATGGCAGTTCTTTTAGCTGTTGGAAAACTATTTTAGGCATAAACTGGAAAATATTTCTGTAATCCCATTTTTACTAGTATGAAGTTGGACTACATTTCTGGCTGAAATGCAGACCTTTGGAAAAGAAAAATAATTCTAGCTATCTGAGCAGTTGTTTGGATGGGTTATTCAGTAATGTTCATGAATGCCCTGTGTGCTATCCCCTGTAAAATCTCTGCTTGCTGTGATCTGTGAATACTTTGCACTGTATTGCAGGGAGCCTACACATTTATGGAACAGTTCATCCTGAGTACGCTCACCAAGCACGTGAAAAACAAGCAGGGGATCAGGAGCAGCCAGCATGGGTTCATGAAAGGCAGGTCCTGCTTGACCAAACTGATCTCCTTCCATGACCTGGTGACCCACTTAATGGATGAGGGAAAGACTGGATGTGATCTACCTGGACTTCAGTAAAGCCTTTGACATTGTCTCCCACAGCATTCCCCTAGAGAAAATGGCAGCTCATGGCTTAGCCAGGTGAAGTCTTCACTGAGTAAAAACTGGACAGAAGGCTGAGCCCAGAGATTAGTGATGAACAGAGCTAAACACAATTGGTGGCCGGTCACAGGCGGGGTTCCCCAGGGGTCAGTCTTGGGGCCTGTCTTGTTTAACATCTTTATCAATGATCTGGATGAGGGGATTGAGTGCACCCTCAGTAAGTTTGCACATAACACCAAGCTGGGCAGGAGCGTCGATCTGCTGGAAGGTAGGAAGGCTCTTCAGAGGGATCTGGACAGGCTGGATTGATGTGATGAGGTCAACTCTATGAGGTTTAACAAGACCAGGAGCTGGGTCCTGCACTTTGGTCACAACAAACTCAGGCAATATTACAGGCTTGGGGAAGAATAGCTGGAAAGCTGACAGGAGGAAAAGGACCGGGGTATGCTGGTTGACAGCCAGCTGAACATGAGCCGGCAGTGTGCCCAGGTGGCAAAGAAGGCCAGTGGCATCCTGGCTTGTATCAGGAATAGTGTGGCAAACAGGAGTAAGGAAGTGATCGTCCCCCTGTACTCAGCCCTGGTGAGGCTGCACCTTGAGTACTGTGTCCAGTTTTGGGCCGCTCACTAGAAGAAAGACATCGAGGCCCTGGAGTGTGTCCAGAGAGGGGCAACAAAGCTGGTGAAGGGGCTGAAGCGCAAGTCTTATGAGGAGCAACTGAGGGAAATGAGGGTGTTTAGTCTGGAGAACCGGAGGCTGAGGGGAGACCTTATTACTCTACAACTACCTGAGAGGAGGTTGTAGCCAGGTAGATGTTGGTCTCTTCTCCTTGATACATGTATCATATCTTTACCTCATTTTCAGTACAATATCACATTGGACAGTGGATGTAGTGAGGTGGGTGTTGGTCTCTTCTCTCAAGTAACAAGTGATAGGACAAGAGGAAATGGCCTCAAATTGCTCCAGAGAAAGTTTAGATTGGGAAAAATTTCTTCACTGAAAGAGTGGTCAGGCATTGGAACAGGCTGCCCAGGGAGGTGGTGGAGTTACTGTCCCTGGGGGTGTTCAAAAAGCGTTTTCACATTCACTTCGGGACATGGTTTAGTAGACATGGTGGTGTTGGGTTACCAGTTGGACTCGATGATCGTAGAGGTCTTTTCCAACCTTATAGATTCTATGGTTCTATGATTTATCTCAAGGCTATAGATTTCAAATGAGAAAGGTTAAAGAGACAACCTTATGAGATACAGTGAAGTGCTTTGGTCCTTCCTTGGATTTAGCTCCATATCTCCAAGAAGATGAGGCACCATTGGCTTCCACTTTAGTTGATTTTCCACTGTGACAGGTCAGGATTTATTAGAGTACACCTTATCAGCTATTCTACCTGATTTGGACATCATTTGTAATGGAAGAGATGCCAAAGGCTGCCATCATCCCTCCTTCTTCCCTAAGGCTGGAGCAAGTTGCTCCTGCTGGTAGAAAGCTGGCACTAATCTAGCATTTCAAAAGATTTTGAAAGATGCTCATTGCAGAGTTTTCATTCATTTAATGTGACCTTCTGCTAAATGGTATGGTATTGTGCATTTCTCCTTTGATGACTGCTTTTATATATACTGAATATAATGAATACTGTGGTTTTAACAGCTACAGTATTTTGAAGTTGGTTATCACACCCATGAGTGGTACACAATAACATAATGTGGTGATGTGCTATTTAGAAGCTAAGGAAACCTATAAAGAAACATACACTCACCTTGGTGACCAGAGTCATCAAGATAAAGATGTGATGCTTGGTAAATGCAACAGAGGGCACATATGCAAACTGTGACTTTTTTTGTTAGTGTGCATGGTGTACACTGGAAAATATTTTCTGTTGGGTTACTTATGAAATGTATAATAATTATGAAATAATTTCCGAAGACAAGTGTGCATTTCTGGCCACAACTCATCAGCTAACCAACCAGAAGTATGTTCTTCATCAGTATCCCCTGGGTTTCTTTTGGGGGGTTGTTATTGGGGTTTTGGATTTTCTTTCTAGCTGTATTTCCAGTTCAAAATGTCTCCCGATTACCCTGTTGCTATCACATCTTTTTTTTCTTTTCTTTTTTTTTTAACTTCTGAGTGTTAGAATAGTTGTTAAAATAGCACTTCATTGGCAATTTTATTTCCTCCTTACCATACCAAGAGCCATCTGCTGTACTTACTTCCCCAGGAACTGCTTGGAACTGAAACTGTCAGACATCCTCCACTCTGCACCATATTAAGATCTTTAAGGTAAATGGCATAACCCACCCACCACAAACAAATTTAAACATTCCAGGTCCTCTCATTGTAACTGATCATTATAATTTAGAAGAAAAGCAGTCTTAAATAAACTCACAACATACCTTGATTTGCAATATGTTATCTCAATACGCTGTGTCCTACACTGGCACGCAGTCTATCGGTTGTAGACTTCTACGTTTTTTAGCAAGAGGAGGCATGGGGTGTAGGTACTACTCAGAGTTGGAATACACATTGGAATAAGTGGTGAAAACACCATCTCAGAGCTCCAGCATTTCTTCCAACCTTTCAGAGGGTAATAAACTGTCATTTTTGCCCAAGGATTAACAGATAGGACTGTCTGTGGTTCTGGATATGATCCTCATTGCTATAGCATTTAAGCACCCATGTGATTATCCTAGGCTATTTCTACCTGGAATCTTTCCTGGATATCTGTCACCAGTTAAGTAACACTGCTTTTACATTACACTGATAATAAGATTGTTAATAAACACAGTTAGATAAAATTAGAACAGACCTGTAAAAAATTCAAAGCATAAGAACAGACTTGAACTGTTTCAAACAGTGAATGCAGTCTTACTACTCAACCAAAATAACTTTTACATATGTAAATGTGTATGTCTGCTTAAATATTTATATATATATGCCATCTATATCAGTATGCAGATTTTTACCTATTGAGTATTTTTCAGTTCTAATGCATGTTGCAAGCATCAGTTTATTATGAAGACTTAAAGGTGTTCTTTTATCAGTCTTTTGGTCTTGCTAACAAACCTAACACCCTTCTACCCCTTTTGACTCTGACAAATGTCTGGCCTGCAATCTGAGCCAGTGTCGGCAAGGAACAAAATTCTTTCTGGAGCATGAGTTGGTGATCTGATCTAAAATAATGAAGAATTATTCAGACTGGAAGGAACCTACTGAGATCATCTAATTGAATCCCTCTGCTCAGGCAGGGGAACAGGTTTCCCATGACCCTGTTCAGTCAGATTTTTATTACCTCCAAGGATGGAGATTTCCTAGCCTCTCCAGGCTATCTGTGCCATTGTTTTACAACCCGCACAGTTAAAAAGTGTTTTCTTGTGTTCAAATGGAATTTCATGTAGTTTAATTTGTGCCCACTATCTCTAGTCCACCCACTGGTCACCACTGAGGAGACTCTGTCTCCTTCTTCATTTCCTCCCATCAGACATTTACACACATTGGTGAAATCTCCCTGAGCTTTCTCTTCTCTAGGCTAAACAGTCCCACCTCTCTCAACCTCTCATTGTGACAGATGTTCCAGTTCCTTAATTATCTTCATGGCCCTACGCTGAACTTCAATAAGTTGGTATCTGTCTTGTGTTGGGAAGCCCAGCACTGGACACAGCACTTCAGATGTGTCTGAGCGAGGGGAATGGTCACCTCTCTCGACCTGCTGACAACACTCTTCCTAACACAGCCCATGAAGCTGTTTGCCACCTTTGTTGCAAGGCAGCATTGCTGGTTTATGGTCAGTTTGATGTCCACCAGTGCCACGAGGTCCTTCTCTACAGAACTGCTTTACAGTGGGGACGCCCCCAGCATGGATTGGTGCAGGGAGCTGTGCCTCCCAAGGGACAGGACTTGGCATTTCTCCATGTTGAACTTAATGAGATTCCTCTCTGCCCAGTCTGTTGAGGTCCCTTTAAGTGGCAGCACATGCAGCATGTGAATTAACCACAACTCCATATGGAGGAGACACTGTCCTGCCATCTAGGTCACTGATGAAGGTGTTAAAATTGGCCCCTGTGTGTTACACCCTGCAGTACACCACTGAGGACGGGCCTCCAGGTGAACTTTGTGCTGGTGATCACAAGGCATGGACATTCAGACAGTTTTGAATCCACTTTGCTGTCCAGTTTGTTGGCTTGTGTATGAAGATACTAGGTATTGCCAAAGCACACCATAAACTAATGATGAAAAGGAAAACGCAGGTTAATTATGTAACATAAAGTCAACGTGAAAACTTTCAGTGCAAGTTAGGAGGTGTTTGTCTGCCTGGCTGTACTGATAAATGAAACCATATAGGAAGTTCAAAGACAAACCTCGTAAGTGAGGTTTGCTTTCAGGAAGCTGGAAGCAACTTTCAGAGTTTATAATGAAATAGAAAAGCTGTTATGTAATATATTTCATATATATATATATATAAAGAGAAAGACTTGATGTGAATTTGTAGTAGAGAAAAATCTGTGGCATTAAACCAAGAGGTAGTAGTACAGTTCAAAGGAAAAATGTTAACAAATATCTAGAACTAGCATATATACTGATAATGCATAAAGCAACATTCTTATCTTAAGTAGATTCACAACAGTCTGCACTGCAGTTGGAAAACAAAACAAGACACCTGCTGTATAAGTTTATGCCCTAACATAGGATCAGGCTGCTGCTTTGTGGTTGTTGCTTAAAATAGACCTATAAATGGTTTCCAATTGCTTGATAGTGAATAAATTTCATCCTTTCTCACTGTAAACTGTGGTTGGGTACTGAGAGAGCTGGCAGAAGTGCTTACCAAGCCACTTTTCATCATTTATCAGCAGTCCTGGCTAACGAGGGAGGTCCCAGTTAATAGGACAAGAGAAAATGGCCTCAAGTTATGCCATGGGAGGTTCAGGTTGCATGTTAAGAAAAATTTCTTCACTGGAAGGGTTATCAAGCACTGGAACAGGCCGCTCAGGGAAGTGGTTGAGTCACCATCCTTGGAGATATTTAAAAGACGTGCAGATGCTAGGTTAATAGTTGGAATTGATGATCTTAAAGGTCTTTTACAACCAAAATAATTCTATGATTCTATGATTCAAATTGAATTATCATGGGACATTGATTTAATGTATATTTAAATAAGCTTTGTTTTAAATGTCCTGGGATATCACTTGCTACTACAATAAAACTAAGCATCTGTATATTTTTGGACCATTTGCTGCTGCAAAGCTGTAGAGTAATAGGCTCAATTTTTAGTACATTATTAAACTGGTTTTGTGTCACCTCGCCTAAAGGATAGATTCCTGGGAAGATTTTCTGTTGTCTTTTCTTGCCTTTCTTCCTCTCTTCTTGTCTCACATTACCTCTACTGGCGATATGTTCTCAAAGAACTTTATTTGGGCTTTTCTACATATTTAGGGCATCATCTCTAATCTAGGGTTTCCTCTAAAAAAGCAAGATGGAAAATGTAGAAATTAATTGGAATTTATATTTTGAATTTGAAACCTGTGATTATGAAAGCGAATATGCAAGTGCTGTTAAATCCTCAAAAACTTCAGATGCCATAAGCATTTCTAGCATAAAACTCTGTAGATTTGTGGAGTTGTATTCTGGAAGGACCAGCAGAAAAATGATGTCACATCTTAAGCAAAGTGAGAGCTCAGATCTTATCTCACTTTCTGAACTAATGGTGTTCCAGAAATCACACCCTTTATCTCATTTAGGAGTTTTGATCTTCTAGGTGTCTTCACAGTCTTAATGCAGTTATAGGTTTGGCATCTTCACAAAATGTGTTTTCAGCTACCAATCTCTTTCAAAATATGACATAGTCCTGTTATGGAAGGTGCCTGATGGTTAGAAAACTCCCTAGATCTTTAAAAGAGGCAAAATTAACCTTTTTGACTGTCTGAGAGTGTTCACATTCAATTCTTCTTCCATATATCTGCTCTTTTAAAATACAATATCAGATTTCCGTCAGTATATTAGATAATGAATATCTTTAGGATAGAGCCTTTTGCCACAATCAGACCTTCAAGCTACAAACTGCACAGTATAATAAATAAGCAGGGTCCCCGTTTCATGTTGTCATAGAAAAATAGAATGTTTGGGTTGGAAGGGACATCAAAGTTCATTCAGTTCCAACACCCCACAACCCCGCCATAGGCAGGGACATCCTCCACTAGACCAGGTTGCCCAAAGCCCCATCCAACGTGGCCTTGAATATTTCCAGGGAAAGGGCTTCCACAATTTTACTCTGGGCAACCTGTTCCAGTGCCTCACCACTCTCACAGGGAAGAATATCTTCCTACTATCTAATCTAAACCTTCCTTCAGCTTAAGGCCATTACCCTTGCCCTATCACTAAATACACATGCAAAAAGTCCCTCTCCAGCTTTCAAATCCACATTCCTCATGGATTCATTCATGCACAAAGTTGCCTGAAAAGAGAGTTGTAGCTCCTTTGATAGGTGGCCACTGTGAAGTATCAGTATGGATTCTGGGACTAGTGTTAGTTTGTGTACGGCCTGTCTTGGTATCTGTGTTTGGGATTGTTATCTCACAGAGGGACTCCTCAGGTTTCTAAGAAGTCTGACTTTAATGGCCATTTCTCATCCTGAATGGAAAAAACATAAACAAAAAAAAAAGTCAAACCAAAACAAAATCCCAGAAGAACCCTTTAAGCCCCTCTTAGCCACTCCAAACCCAACAACCAACCAACCAATCAACCAAAACCCCAAGAAAAGTTAAGAACTGATGTAACATTCTCATTTTCAGCTTTCCAGTTCATTTTTCCATAGCGAGTAACTTTTCACTTTCAAAGCAGTTCTGACTCTTTGGGAGTCAGATTCAAACAGCCTGGGTTTATTGAATGTTCGATTTGTCTCTTGCCTGTGCTGTAGGTTTCATGAATGAGAGTAGAGGTTTCACTAATAGTCCCTGTAATGCTGTGCTAATTATATCAGAAAAGCAAATTAAATAAATAACCATGTAAATAACCATGTAAACTTAAGAAATGGGGAATGGTTAAAAGTTATTCTGAGTTGGAAGTCACTTTAGAGACTCCCAGACTCAGGTTGCGACTGCGTTTAATTTGGGTATCATCAGGAAAAGCGAAGGAAAATGTAAATTCTTTACAGTAATGTCAAATAGAGAACACGTTTGCCCAAGTAGAAATAGCTAGAGAATGAAGAATTTGCTGATCGTGTGACACTATTAGTATTTACAGTTTTGGGCTTATTGTTTTCATGATTTAAAAGAACAATTATTTTAGTTATTACTTCTCCAAGGATTACATTCTGATGGTTACTTTTCTTGTGGAACAGTTAAAAGAACTGATGCACATAGTTGTCTGAGAAAAGCTGAAACAGTAAAATGCTTGAGCATCCAACAGTTCTGCTTTAGAAGAAAAGTAAATAAATTTTACTAGATAACTTTTTCTATCAGCAAGCAATCAGCAATTTAGAAAAGAGAAAGTGAGGGGTTTTTTGGGTTCCTGGAATCTCTAAATCATTGCTAGACAAGCTTGTCATGGCTGATGATGTAGATTTTACAGAAACATAAAGATGACTGTTACTCTGTAACTTGAAGCAGTAATTAAAAATGGAATAAAGGTATTCGACAAGGAATAATAACTCCTTTTCTAAAGCAGTTTCAGGTGGATACAAATCATCCACAGCAGAAATATGACATTTCTTACATATGTGATCTTGTACTCTTTACCATACACAGGTTGTATATAGCAGGACTAACCAAATATTCACATTAATAAACCTTGTAATTAATCTAGTCTTCAGCCTTGTATGAAATTATTTTCAAATTTATACTGATTTCTGTAAATGTAGTTGTTATTAGATGATTTCCATAACATTCATGGAAGTTTATTTATGTGAATTACTGTGACCTCTTTGCTTCACTCATTCATGACGCATTATCTAAGATCTATCTAAGACTGCCTGTTGTTTGGTTTTCTTATATTTTCTTATACTTACTGAAGGCATTTGCAGGCTGAATAAATAAAAATACACTTGTGTGACATATAGCAATTTGTGATCCCAAAAATCTGCACCCTTTGCTGAAAAAGAGATTCCATTTTGCATTCAACAAACCCTATTCAATCAAACTTCTGGAACAGTCAAGTCTTTCAGAAAACAGAACAGCAATATCAGAATGATATTGGGTTTGCGTGGCAAGGTTTGGTAGCAGGTGGCCTACAGGGGTGGCTTCTGCAAGAAGCTGCTGGAAGCTTCCCCCATGTCTGACACAGCCAATGCTAGCTGGCTCTAAGGCAGACCCGCTGCTGGCCCAGGCTGAGTCCATCAACAATGGTGGTGGTGCCTCTGGGCTAACAGAGCTAAGGAGGGGAAAAACTGCCATGTAGCAGCAGCTGGAACAGAGGAGTGAGAATATGAGAGGTACAACTCTGCACACACCAAGGTGTCATGGTTTAACCCCAGCTGGCAGCTAAGTCTCACACAACTACTCGCTCACTCTCTTCCTTGCGGGATGGGGGAGAGAATTGTATGGGTAAACGTAAGAAAACTCCTGGGTTGAGATAATGATAGTTTTATAGGTAAAGCAAAAACCACACATGCAAGGAAAACAAACCAAGGAATTCATTCACTGTCATCGTTGAGAACGACACGACACATAAGAAAAAGTCAAGCAACATTCCGTTTATTGTTTTTCACAGCAAACTTTTATACACTTTTTGCATATACATGTCTTGATATCATTGGTGATTATTACATATACACAATTAACCATTGGTCATAGCTATATATGTCAGTCTCTACCCAAACTCATCCAACTCCCTTATCTTGTGGTTTCATGAGTTCTTTCAATTCCTGCAAGTTGTTTACTTTTCTTCTATCCGGGGAGTTCTGCATCTTCACGGGTACATAACAATCTGGTCAAGGTGAAATTCCTCATGCTCTGCCAAGGGATCTGCAGATCCACTGCAGTTTCCCATAATTCCCCACTGCCCACGGCAGGCAGGGGTTCAGCCATCCNATTCCCCACTGCCCACGGCAGGCAGGGGTTCAGCCATCCCCAGGACAGCAGGGCTCCGTCACACTTAATGGTTACTGGGGAAGACAAACGCCATCACTCCGAACATCTGTTCTGCTCAGCAGTAACTAAAACATCCCTGTGTCATCAACACTGTTTTCAGCACAAATGCATAACATAACCCCACATTAGTTACTATGGCAAAAATTTACTCTATCCCAGCCAAAGCCAGCACACAGTCAGTGAAGAAGGAGGGGGAGGAGGTGCTCCAGGTACCGGAGCAGAGATTCCCCTGCAGCCCATGGAGAAGACCATGGTGAGGCAGGCTGTCCCCCTGCAGGCCATGGAGAATGATGGTGGAGCAGATATCCACCTGCAGCCCATGGAGAACTCCACACTGGAGCAGGTAGATGCCCAAGGCTGTGAGTCTGTGGGAAGCCCGTGCTGGAGGAGGCTTCTGGCAGGGCTTTGTCTGGTTACTAGAGTACAAATACATTAGCATGGGGATGGTACTCTATTACACAAACTACTGATTACACCTTGGAGTCCTATAACTGTAATACCTCTATCACAACTGCACATGTTAAAATATGTTTTAACCACAATGTATAGGTAATTACACCTTTTTGCCCTGTTTTTTAGTTGTGTGGGGCTTGTTTCTTTGTTTGTTTGGGTTTTGTTTGTTTTTTTTCCCCACAAGATACAGTATAAATATGTTACAAAGCATCAAGTCAATAGTAAAATAAAGACAGTTTGGTTATCAGGCAACTGACCTAGGACTTGTGAGTTTATGTATTAGTTTATTTACGAGTCATTATCTCATTGCTTTACCCCCACCACCACTACCACAGCCGCCACTTTTAAGCCGAAATAATAGCATCTTGTGATTCCAAGTTGTACCATGAGACTAAACGCATTGTGCATTTTTCAGATACTAAATAAACAGGCACCACATAGGTAGCCTGGATAGAAATGTTGCAGGATTGATGCATGTCACAACAAACTGGGATTTTATAAACACAGGGAGTTCAAACAATGCCATTTCCTATCAAAAGTGTATTTTTTTAAAGAATGGGAAATATAGCATTGCATTTTCCTTGCATATTCTTCTATGGATAACAGTTATTTTAGTATTGACATAGATCTTAGGCATAACATTTTCCATCCAGTGATTTATTTCCCATATTATACCATCTTTAACAGGCAACATAACATTAGGCTTTGTGAGGTGAAAACTTTCTCTAAATGTTCTAAGTGAACAGAACTCCATGGAGTAATAAAATAAAAAATCTACTGACAATTTATATATGCTGGTAATTCCACTGATTGAGTCCAAATTCCAGAAGTGGCCCCTGGGTATTACATTTAAACATTATCCTCTTTGCTATACTCTGCTTTGAGAATAGAATATGTTAGGAGTTGCCCAGAACATTGACTACGTGTTACAAATAACTGTCAGTGCGGTCTAAAAATATTATCTTTCCTTGGTGAAACTGGAAACACAGGACAAGCTGGGCAGCAAAGTAAAATATGGACATAATCAGCTACAGCAGAAAGGAAAGCAAAATGCGTGCTGCTGCATTTCTACCATGTAAGAGAGCATCAGCATAGTTGAAACTGTTTAAACAAGCAAACGAATGTGAAGCAGAAGTCCTACAATGGATAAAATGGTTACACTGGCCTAGGCCTTTAGCTAGCTTAACTGATTTACTTCGGATAAGGCTGAAATTTAGAGTGTGCATGTGTGTATGTGCGTATGTATATATCTTAAATATAAATAAAATATGATTCCCTATAACAGTAGTCATTAGTTCCTTATTATAAATTTTGTTAAACTCTGGATGGAATTTATGGAATGTCTTGGTATGTACTAGTTCACTTGTGGTATTCCAGTCTCATGAATAATAGCAGACTTGCAGTAATTGTGATAGGACAAGGGGCAACCGGTGCAAGCTGGAGCATAGGAGGTTCCATGCTATTGTAAGGAAAAACTTTTTCACCGTGAGGGTGACAGAGCACTGGAACAGGCTGCCCAGAGAGGTTGTGGAGTCTCCTTCTCTGGAGACATTCAAAACCCGACTGGACACGTTCCTGTGTGATGTGCTCTAGGTGGCCCTGCCTTGGCAGGGAGGTTGGACTAGACGATCTTTCAAGGTCCCTTCCAACCTCTAATATTCTGTGATACTCTGTGATATTCTGTGATAATTAATTTGGACTACTACTGGGCACATAATGGCAGATTTCATCAGCTTCAGCATGGTCAGATTTGCGTCCTATGAGTATACTGAAGATTTTAATAGAAATTAGGTAAATTTCTGCAAAGAGGGA
>VWZZ01005317.1:32473-54233 GCA_013399095.1 Psophia crepitans | reverse complement strand
GGGCATGCGCGGGGCGACCGGAATGGCCCAGGCGGCGGCTCCGTGCCCCGGCCTTCCCGTTGCCCCTGCCCTTGCTGGCGCGTCGCTGGTGCTGCCCGTGCCTCCCGGAGGCTCAGCGGGCGCTTTGCAGCGGGTGACAACCCGGGGGTGTGCGGCGGGAAGCGGTGACCGTCCCGGTGGCTGCCCGGGGTGCGGGCCGGTCGCTGGCAGCCGCAGGGCTGGGTGACAGCGGGCGACCTGCCGCCCTTTGGCCTTGGTTGGCTCTGCCTTCCTCCGGTGGGCAGTGCGCCGGCGGTGCGGACGTACTTGGAAAGGCACCTGCTGCTTTAAAAAGAAAGAAAGAAAGACAAAAAAAAGCTTAAATTGCACAGAAATTGGGTTTTGGTGGGTTTTGCTTGATTTTATCCCCTTCTCCAAGTTCTGTTCTCCCACTGGTTTAATTCCCAACGAGATGGGAAGGCCACGAGCGTTGCACGCAGGATACCGATCCTGACGCCTTCCCGCGCTGAACGCTTGGGCTCAGCTTGGCATTTTGAGCACAGGGCTCTTGGCAGACGTTCCTCTATCAACAATTAATCTAAAAAGAGTGACCGTCGTGACAGGTGACGCAAAATGTACGCTGCTGATTCTCAGCCCTGCTAATTTGCGGCAATTCATGGGGAAAAACCAGCGTACAGCAATAGCTGACAAGATTTATATCTCTGACTGATTTCGTTTAACTTCATGCTTCCCTTAGGCAAATGAGGATTATACAGCTCTGCCTTCAAGAGGGCAGGCGTTCGTTAATTACAGGCATTAATTACATGGACTCTGCTGAGTGGCATTCTCAAACGTGGCAAAATGCAAAATGTTCGGTCACGTGTGTATTTGTAGTAAAAATACAAAGCTTTTAGCCAGTGATTTAAACAAAGACATAACCAGACTATCAGCCTGAATAACAAAATGTTACGGGGGAGGGAGGAGTTTACGGCTTGATATTTTAGTAGGCGATCAAACTAAACCCAGGGCCTAAAGCAGAGGCCAGCACGCAATGAAAATGCCACCTAGAAACTTTTGCTACAGACAAAGAAAACCTGAAGTAATAAAATACGAATTGTTAAGACTTTGTTTTATTAGCATATCTGTCCTGTTGTGCCTTTGTCTGTTTTTTTAAGGACAACCTGCACGGGTCTAGATGGTGCAGCTGGCCACAATTCTTCTCTCGTGAAAAATTGGCTGGGGTGGGCTGAAGTTGTTTTTCTTCGTGCATCAGTCTGCTTTTTGATGAAAAGCACTGTGAAAGAGAGAAAACAGTCATGAAAGAGTGCGGTTTCTGTTGTGTCTGTTTGTCTGTGCAGTCTTCCTGTTGTGGAAGCACAGGCCTTAAGTGGTCCTCTGGTTATCACCTTAGCGGGAGGTTCCAAAGATGTACCCTGAAGCAAGTAGAATCATAGAAGCACAGACTGGTTTGGGTTGGAAGGGACCAGAAGGATCATCTAGTTCCAACCCCCCTGCCATCGGCAGGGACACCCTTCCACTAGACCAGGTTGCCCAGTCTGAGTTACTGAAAATAAATTAGAGAGCAGGATGAGGAAGGAAAAAAGATACAGAAATATTAAAGGATGGATGAAGGAAGAGATCTGGAAGACAGGGAAATAGTTGCTGTCTCTTCAAGGCCACTGCTTGGTAAGGGTACTCGCAGGGTCAGCATAAGAAAGACCCAGGGTCTGCAAGAGGTGGTGGGTGAGGAATGGATGGTGATGGTGATGAAGTACTGAGAGGCTCTTTGTCATTCTCTGCTCAGCTGAGTGCTGTAGCTCTCCATTCTCATGATCCTTGAATGAGTCTAAACTCTGAGGTACCAATCTTCTGTTCTCCTTTTCTTCACTGCTTGTGACCTGAAAACTGGCCTTGAGTGGTGTCAGGCCTTTGAGTGTGAGCTCATCCAGACTGGATGTCTCACCTTTCAAAAACTTAATTTTCTAAAATATTTTGGATTCAGTTTCTCTTCAGGAAGCTTGGAGCATATTTAAATAGTTTCTCACAGGGAATGGGCTACAGTGATGGAGGTCTGTGTTCTACAGCTGACACTGTCCACATGAGACTATTGTACCATAAGACTAACCAATCCTTTAAATTACAGATTGAAATGCAGCAAACTGGGAGTATTCTGATTAAGATTAGTTTTTGGGGATTTTATTTTTTTCATTTTGGAGCTGTCAGCCTGACAAATCTGAGGGAGAAAGTAAGGGGAAAGCCTTTTGAGGAAATCCTTAAATTGCTTGCCTTTAAAAAGGTGTTTTCATATAAAAGACTCGTCACCCTTATAAAACCTGTAATTAACGGCGTCTCTCAACCAACCTACTGATAACCTTTGCTATGTCCATAGACCCTGCAATGCCAGAGCCCTGCTGCAAAATCTTAAGATTCAATGGAAGGACCTTACATGGGTGTAGATTGCTGTGTGCATCTTCCAGGCAGAGGGAGGGAGATGTTAAAAGGCCTTATGTTTAGTTTTTAGCTCTGTCTGCTGTCCCGCTAACTGGTCGTTTCTCACGGGATATGTTTACAGCACTCTCCTGAATGAGTCTCTTGATAGCTTTGTCCTTATGAAGGATGTCCAACTTCTTTCAGAGGCTCTTTGGGCAGAGGCAAGGCGCGCATTCGCGGTCACACCGCAGCATGTTGGCCTCCTAAAGCCCTGGTGGTGCATAGCCTTGAAGTCACTGAAGAAACATCACTTACGTAGCACTGTTCTCCTTTCAGGAATTGTTATCCATCACTATGAAAAACAACATCCTGTGAGTTTGTTTCAACTTTTTGCCTCATCACCTGCTTCAGATAAGCTGTGCTCCGAGCTCTCCTGGAGAGGGTTTGTCCTCGGGGAGACATGGCTTTCCGTGGCTGGAAGCGGCTCCTCCTCCTGGGCACGCAGAACACCTTTGCCAAGGCTTGGAGGAGCAGGAGAGGAGGCCCCTCTCTGCGCTGGAAGCGCTGCTGCCATTGGAGCGCCGGCAAGTCTCTGGACCCTGAGGTGAGAGCGTTTTTGGAGGAGAACACGGAGGTCACCAGCAGCGGGCACCTCACGCCAGAGATACGACTGCGCCTCCTCACCCCTCGCTGCAGGTTCTGGAGGGAAAAACCTGACCTGTGGCCTTATGGGGACCCGTTCTGGGCAATTTACTGGCCAGGAGGCCAAGCCCTCTCCAGGTATGTGACGTGCATCACCAAAATTGGTAAGTGCAGTTTGCTGTGGGCCAGGATGTCAGGCCTGGCTCTGCCTGTAGCGATTTCTAGCGATGTGTATTTGCCGTACTCCTCCCTGCTTCTACAGGAGAGACGCAGTCTCTGCTGGTTGGCAGTGAAGTTTCAGCACTGGCTGTATATAGAGTACCTTACGGCTCTTCAGTTGAAATCTGTTGTCTTCAGTGGCGATGCATGTGTTGACAACGGGGCTCAATTTGGATCTGTGAAAGGGCTGTGCAGTTGCCTCAAAACCTAGCGGTGTGTTTGATTCTCTCACATGTTATCGCTCCAAACAGGAGGATTGCTATTTTGTTGTGGTGGTTGTTTTTTGGGTGGGTTGTTTTTTGGTTGGGGTTTTTTTTTTTTTTTTTGGTAGGAGACAGACAGGAGTGTGGACGTGTCTGGTCTGTTGAGAAAAGTAGGTTCATGCTGATGCATTTGGAGTGCTGGTTGGCCTGAATCACTCTCCTCATTCAGAATTTCAGCAGCCTTATTGTCAAGCCTTACTGTGACTGTCTTTTAGCCCCTTCCAAAGCCACATTTTGATTTTGGCCACTTATTGTCAAAATGTCTTTAATGTTCCTGATTCCCAGGAACTAGTTTGAGTTCTTTTATTCTGTACAATCAAACCTCTCACTTTGAACAGCAGAAAAAGTTCGTAACTGTTACAGCAAAGTACAAGCTGTCAGACATTCCCCACACAGATGAAAGGGAAGCATCTGAGTTCGAGCTTTGCCGTTTTTCTGCAAGAAAGCATAAATAGGAAGGCGGTTTTGACCAGAAAAGAGTCTTACAGTTAAATTGCAAGTTGATTAGCCTGCCATATAGATGAACTAGAGTGCTCCTAAACCGTGTGTACTTAAATTAGGTAATCTCTACATTTTGTTACCTTATGATTCATATGCCCAGATATTTGGGTAGCAACAACAATCTGACATTTCACCACTTTATTGACTTATTGTTTATGCACTTGTTTGATGTATTGGGACTGCATAATTAGCTGCATAATCTGGAAAAGTAAAAATGGACCATGAAAACATGCTGCTTCTGTAACCGTGCTCGTTTCACAGTTGGCATTTCCACGTCAGGAGTCTCCTATTTCAAGCTCTTCCTCTTGGTGTAACCTAAGATACTTTGTTAACCCGGTGAGACAGACAGTAGTCTCCAACAGCAGGGCAACGCGCCTTGTGCATGCCAGGGGACACGGTCGGTTCCAGCTGTCCTAAGTCACCACCATCATTAGCGGTAACTTGAGAACCACTCAGCTGCAAAGGAGGCATTTGCAGCGTTAGGCCAGATCGTGCTCTACACAAGTTACTGCTGGAAAGTCATTGCAAATCCACATATAGCCCCTAGAAAGGGGAAATGGGAGCACCTTCTGTGGAGGTCCCACCCCTGTCCTTCGCCCTGTTTGCAAACCTGGGCTGTCCTCAGAGGCGCGATGGCTTTGGGGCAGCGCTGCTGAACAGCTTGAGTTGCTGTGCCTCTGCACAGAGGTCCTGCCCTCAGAAAAGAGCATCTGTAGACCTTCAGAGTAGCAAGTAATGCTGCAACGCTGTAGTCACAGTGTGAGACACTGGGTAACAAACCTCATAGGAGCAGGTGATTAACACGGAGCCAGTTTCACTCATGGGATTCATAACTACATACTCAAAAGCACCAAGCTGTGTGTGTCCAGGCTGTCTGGCAGGATTCCTTGTGATGACATGGGAGACAAGAGGCATGGGATATCAGGCCTTCCTCATGTCTTCTGGGTTCCTGATCTGAGTATTTTGTATCTTCAGTCCTGGTCTCAACCTTTCTGCTATCGACTCTTAATGGCTTGAACTGTTTAGTTTGAGGGTAGATTGTCTTCCATTCTCCCAGTCTGTGCTCCTAGGGAACTGTATAGAGGCGTGCTGGGATGGAGGTGCCATTAACACTTGATGCTCTTATTAGGCCTCCTCCTGCCATTCGTGCTGGTGCTTCTGGGCCCAGACATTTCATAGAATCACAGAATGGTTTCGGTTGGAAGGGACCTCAAGGATCATCTAGTTCCAACCCCCCTGCCATGGGCAGGGACACCCTCCACTAGACCAGGTTGCCCAAAGCCCCATCCAGCCTGGCCTTGAACACTTCCAGGGATGGGGCCTCCACAGCTTCTCTGGGCAACCTGTTCCAGTGCCTCACCACCCTCACAGGGAAGAATTTCTTCCTAACGTCCAATCTAAATTCCCCCTCTTTTAGTTTAAACCCATTTCCCTTCATCCATTTGCCATTTACTCCAACCTTAACATTTCCATTACAGTTCTCTGCGTTGGAACCCACCTGCAAAAGCTGTGCTTTCCAGTAGCCCTGCGTGAAGAGTCAGCCATCACCCTTGTCCTGGTTTAACCTGGCAGGCAGCTAAAACCACCACACAGCTGGTCGCTCGCTCCCCCCTGCCCCCAGTGGGATGGGGGAGAGAGTTGAAAAGAAANAAGAGTCAGCCATCACCCTTGTCCTGGTTTAACCTGGCAGGCAGCTAAAACCACCACACAGCTGGTCGCTCGCTCCCCCCTGCCCCCAGTGGGATGGGGGAGAGAATTGAAAAGAAAAAGGTAAAACTTGTGGGTTGAGATAATGACAGTTTAATAGGATAGAATAATAATATACAAAACAAGTGATGCACAGCACAGTTGCTCACCACCCAGAACTGATGCTTAGCCAGTTCCTGAGTTGCACTGCTGCCCAGCCAATCCCCCAGTTATATATGGAGCATGACATCATACGGTATGGAATATCCCTGTGGCCAGTTTGGGTCAGCTGTCCTGGCTGTGTCCTCTCCCAGCTTCTTGGGTGCCCCCCACCTTCTTGTTGGTGAAGAGCCCCTGACTGCTTGGCAGCAACTAAAACATCAGTGTGTTATCAACATTGTTCTCATGCTAAATCCAAAACCCAGCACTAACCAGCTGCTAATCAAAAAATTAACTATATGCTTGCCAAAACCAGGATAACCCTCCATGCCAGAAGACAATGTAAATGTAGAATCATTTCTAGTTTCTACTTTAACAGAAATTAGGGCAATTGGTAGTAAATTTATGGCAATTTGCAGCAATTTCTGTCACCTAGGGCTCTTCCTCCTGTCACTTAGGACCTTCCCCTTTGCAGAAGACAATTATTAAAGTTGTGAAACCTCAGGAATAGCTATACGAATATATGCGTCGTAGTGTTTCACAATAACTTTTGCTTGCCTTCTGTCGGTTCTTCATTTCCAGCCTAGAGGTTTTTCCTTGCTGATTCCTCTTGGCAGGTGTCAGCAGCTAGATGAAGATACTCTTTCTGCTCGCCGCTGTTCTGTTCTCGTTTTCTTGTTGCTACTCAGAAACAACATTAAGCAGACTAGAAGTATTTGCATCTGGGTCTGCATGGCTCAGCAAAGGAAAGAGAAGTTCCTCCTCCGAGCAGTTGCATAAGCAGTGTCTTAGGGCAATGGGTAGGCCTTGTCTTTTGATGGGCGCAATATTCACTGTGAATACATCTTCATGTTCCTTCAGTCAGACTGCTTTTATTTTCTACAAATCCTTGCTTGCCTGTTTCTGAACAAGCATTTTGGTCACCTTGTTGTTTGTGTCCATTTATTAGATAAGTTCACTTATCAGAGAAGGAGCTGACTGAAATAAAACGCTTCCTTGGCTGGATTTCTTTTTGTTTGGGGAGTGGGGGAGCAGTAAGGGGGAAAGATGATGGTTCTTCCTGATTTTTTTTATATCAGCAGAGACAAATAAGGAGCTTTTCACCAGCTGCACATGTGCAACAGTGTTTTTAAGATACTATGCCTGATGACACATGACAAGAACTCTCACGCAGAGTAATGCAAAACTGAGAATTTTGCACAATCTTGTTTGTTGCTTTAACAGTTTTTCTTTTCAGGTATATTTTAGATAATCCATGTGTTGTTAAAGGACGATCGGTTTTGGATCTTGGAAGTGGATGTGGAGCAACAGCAATAGCTGCTGTGATGAGTGGTGCATCGCAAGTCCTTGCTAATGACATCGACCCTAGTAAGGCCTTTTTTTTTGTTCACGTCTCTGTGTAAAGATATTTATTAATTTTTAAAGCACACTTAACAGATGTGACTTTGCTCCATTTGGGAGAAATTTAGGTTCCAAACAGAGTTCTAAGAATGCTAAAAAGATGAATGGATTTTGCCAGTATTAGAAGCTGGGTTGTACCAGCCTCTCTTGCACCAAGTACATCTCCAGAGCTCCTCAGAATGAACACACAGCAAAGTTTCTCTCGAGTGTTGCCTGCACACCATCACGGCTGGTTTGGAAGAGAACTCCAAGCGCAGGCAGCAAGTTGGCTTCTGTGCAGGACCGTAGCATTTCCCTGCACTTTTGTGTGTTGGGGCCTAGATTTTGCCTTTTTTTCCCCAGCCTTTGTTTTCCCATAACTGATTTATGAATTCAGTGTATTCATAATTTAATCATGTGTTGGCTAGGGAGGAAGTATATCCATAGATGAAGGCAGCTGGATATTCTGGTTTCTGTGATTGGTTTCCATTGGTACCCATTCCAGGAATAGTTCTTCCCTGTGTAATGGTGCAATGAGGATAAAATTCCATCATTTATGCCAAATTTTGGCCCATAATGTTTATCCTTTAGCTAGGATAAACAAAAACATTGAAGAGATGAAATCGAAAGATGTGTCAAGGAAATTTGTAAGGGGGCTGAATGGCAGAATCCCAAACCATAACTTTGACGTTTCTTCAGTTGCAGGAACGGCAATGATCTTGAACTGTGAACTGAACCACCTGAATCCCTTCCCCATCACCATTAAGAACATCATTAATTCAGAGGCTGGTAACTGGGACCTCATTGTTCTAGGAGATATGTTTTATGATGAACAACTTGCTGATGATCTGCATCACTGGCTGAGGAAATGCATCAGGATGCAGCAAACTGAAGTGCTGATTGGTGACCCTGGCAGGTATCAGTTTTTAAGTCACAGCATTCGCAGTCATTTGCACAAAGTTATAGAATATTCACTTCCCGAGTACACTAGACAAGAAAACAATGGATTGACATCAAGTATCGTCTGGAGTTACCAGCCCTCAAATAGCTTAGAAGACTGTTGAAGCTGGCTTTGTAATGAATTTTGTCTCATTGGTTGGTGGGTTGGTTTTTTTTTTTTTTGTAAGTATGTATAATGAAAGTGGGAATTAAAACATGGAACATACCTGCTGATGGAAAGGAGATTACTGTACCTTCACAGTACTGATTTCAGTCATACTCGCTGAGGCTTGTGCTCCATGTGAGGTAAAAACTACATGCAAACTGTATTCAAAGGGGCCTGCGCTAAGTGCAAATCCAAAGACAAATTATGTGTAAGAGTTTGCATGCTTGATGTTTTTCACATATATTCATGTCTTGCCCTCTGACAGTATTGTGAAATGTTTTGGATGTCCAGCATACTGCCGTGGGAAAGAGGCAGTGGCTGAAAGATGACCACGCTGCTTTCACAGACTTCTGCAGCTTACTCACAGAAGAAACTATTGCTGTCCTTCCTAAAACTCTCTGCTAGAATATTAGTTCATACTATACTCAAAGTGCCTTGTTCTTTTTCTGGGTATCTCTTCTGAATGTCAGCGTAACTAATTTGAATCTCCCCCTTCCCCTCTATAATAAAAATTTACTCTTCCTTCAAGCTGTCAGAGTGATTATTTAGGAGTTGGACACAAATCTAAAGTATGCTTCTTGAACTCTAGCCAAAGTAAAAGGTTTTTATAAGTGGAAAGTGACTAAATAGCTATAGGGTAACATTATCCCCTAGAGAGCAGGGTCAAGTGATCTACATCCCCTATCTTTGCAGGGGTAAAAAAGGCAATCTATCATCATGGGAAGCTGGTGAGGGATGAAGAAATTTTTCCTTCTGTGATGTTTCTGAACAGAATGTAAACAAATAACAGGGAATGAAAGTTAGATATAATTATTTTTCTCTTCTCTTGAGGAGAAGTTGCTGGACAACAAGCTCTAGAATCACACTCAGCTAAATCTGTCAAGGAAAAACCCTTTGCAGGGTAAAAAAAAAATAAAAAAATTGATTCACAGGTAAAAGGCTGTAAATGCAGCCATTTAAAGAAAAAAACAACAGAACAGTCTTGAAGAATCTGTCACCTTTTAGCAGTTAACTATTGAACGAGCAGTGGTGGGGAGCTAATAACTGCAGAATAGAACACAGTGCACCTACAACTACCCAAATACCAGGTGGTGTGGTGGAAAGTTACAAATGTGAAAAAGTATGTGGTACTCACTCAGAAAAGCATAGTTTTTCTGATGTAGGAGGTTTCGGAGCACATTCAGATGTATATGGTTGTAAAATACAGTTTAACAAAGTTTTCAAAACTACCCAAACAGAAGACTTACAAACTTTAATCTTCAGAACAACATGGGAATATTCTGCAGTGCTTACCCAATAATTTACAATAATAACAATATCCAAACAATACAGAACATGAAGTGATAAGTGCATACATGTTCTTCTCTCACTTCAGCCAGTGCTTGTAAACATTTGTTGAAAATGACTGTGATTTAATCTGAATCAAAAAGTATTCCAATAGTTATGCTAGTAATAAACATGTAAGAGAGCAGACTTAAGCTCTGACAGTGAAGGATTCAATGTAAGTCATGTTAAACTTCCAAACCTAAAAATACAGTGTTAATTCATTGCAGTCTTGTAGAGAGTTTTAAGCACAAGGTGAGGATATACCACTAAGTTACACATTTAGAAGAGGCTATAGGAGAAGACGGTAAATCTACATGCACATTTAAGGACACAGTGTAAGCTGCATTTGCCTTCAGCATGACAAATCCAAGGTTACATTAGCAAGAGGAAAAAAACCAACTTCACCAGTGAGGTTAGCAGTAGCACTGTCCCACAGGCAGACTTTTTTTTTTAAGTATCCTTTGCAGTTACAGATTTTAGTCGTCTTCACATTTAACTGCTTTATGTTATCTTCATTTATAATTTCCTCTCTGAATGTGGCACTTGAGAGTCTGGCAACCATCACCACACCATGTTAGAGTTACACATCCGACAATAACAGACTGAGGAGACCGGGCTTGTTCAGCTTGGAAAAGCGAAAGCAAGCTTCAAGGGATCTACGAGCAGTCTCCTGTGAGGAGGTTGTCAGGACGACAGCCTGACAGTGAGAAAGGCTCTTCCAGTGAGACAGGCTGTCAGCTGAACAAAACAGGGTCAAACAGGATAGACGGAAAACTTTTTTCCACCATGAATACAGTCAAGCAGTGGAACAAGTTGCCTCAAGAGGTTTTGAAGGCTCTAGGGAAGTGATTGTCCCCCTGTACTCAGCTCTGGTGAGGTCGCACCTCGAGTACTGTGTCCAGTTTCGGGCCCCTCAATACAAGAAGGACATTGAGCTGCTGGAGCGTGTCCAGAGAAGGGCAACGAAACTGGTGAAGGGACTGGAAAACACATCTTATGGGGAGCGACTGAGGGAACTGGGGTTGTTTAGTCTGGAGAAGAGGAGGCTGAGGGGAGACCTGATCACTCTCTACAACTACCTGAAAGGAAGTTGTAGGGAGGAGGGAGTTGGTCTCTTCTCCCAAGTGGCAAGCGACAGGACAAGAGGGAATGGCCTCAAGTTGCGTCAGGGCAGGTTTAGGTTGGGTATTAGGAAAAACTTCTTCACAGAAAGAGTAGCGAGGTGTCGGAACAGACTTCCCAGAGAGGTGGCTGAATCGCCTTCCCTGGAGACATTAAAAAAACATGTAGACGTGGCACTCCAGGACATGATCTAGTAGGCATGGTGGTGTTAGGTTGATGGTTGGACTTGTTGATCTCAGAGGTCCTTTCCAACCTTAGTGATTCTATGATTCTATGATTCAGTCTTCAACTTTTCAAGACCTTACCTGGATAAAGCCCTGACTAAGGTGGTCTGAGCTCTCAGCTGACCCTGCTTTGGGCAGGAGGTTAGGCTAGAAACCTCCCAAGGCCCCTTCTCACTTGAGTTAGCTTACAATTCCATTTACACTCTTTGTGGCACCCTTCCTAAAACCAGGGCTGGCAGCCTTATCCTTACACTTTACTTATTTGACACAATTACTGAGTGTGTCATTGCTGCTGCCTAATCAGCTAGACGGATCACTATGAAAAATAGTGCAAACCAAATTTACTGCTGACTCATGTCCAAGAGTTCAAAGGAATGATGGGCCCTGATTGATACCAGGGATTCCACAGGGCAAAAACCGGAATAAACTGTGGTATATTCAGTTCCTAGGCCTCTATCTGGTCCAAGAATTTGCTGCAATTACAGCCTTCAGATGCTAGTTGCTAACTTAGCAACCAACTTCTCGTTAGCAGGAATGGTTTCTACTGGTGCAGTTATACCTATAAGTATCATAGGAACACATTCATCACTGGGCTAAGCCATGGTACTGATGCAAGAAGAGTTAGGAATTTAGGCACTGGCGTTTGAAAATTATGCTTTCAGTTACACCTGAACAAGTTTTCTAAATGGACTTGCTCATCCATAAACTGTGTAATTAACAGAAGAACCGAGATTGTCGTCAGACATCACAGTATCCTTTAATATGACTGGATGCAACATGTATTATATTATTATCTTTTATGCAGTTTGACCTGAACTTTAAATCGATTAGTAGAAGACTGGTTTATTTCTGCAATACTTAAAATGAATGTGGTTATGACAGGCATTAAATTGTAAAGTAAACATATTCCTTATGGTTGCCTAAACTCATGGGTTTCTAAGTGTCATCAGATTCATCTAACACCACGTGAGCTAAACCCTGCTACCTCCAGATGCAGCGTATCAATGTAGTGTGCTACCTGCCCTGTATAATGCTAGAATTGCTGGCATTTAATAAAGTTTAATGTAGAAATCGTAGAAGTGTCACTAGAGGTTATGCTGTTTCAAGAAAACCAATGAACATGACTTATAACTGTGATGAGACCACTGCTCCATCATGTTTGGGTTTTTTTCTTTAATATGACTACAATTGAACAATACATAAATAGTTGCTATTTTCAGCTTCTGGAGGCCACAGAATTATTAATAAACCACGTACAGCAGAACACACACACTGCTGAGTGTCTCTACCATCTGCTGAGTCTCTACCATCCTGAGATTCATGTACTCAGACACGAGATTTGGTCCTATTTCATTCACAGCTATGCTTATGAGGACCAATGTTTTGTTCCCTAAAAGGATTTTCATGCAGGAACACATGCAAAAGCCAGAGTAAATAAGTATTTGCCCATATACAAGGTTCTTTTATTGGTCATAGTTACTACTCTGAAATTTCTTAAGTCACCACAATAATTTCAAAGTAATTTTGTGTTTACCTGTTCACAGACAGTATTTTTGGATGTGTAAAAATCCAGCAAGTATTCGATGGTAAATAAAAACAAGAAACCTGCAGCATCAGTAACATCAAAAGAAAGGTACCTACGTTTTTTCCTCCAGACCCAGCAAAAGAAAATGGTGAAAGGAGACTTTTTGTTACTATTTAAGATACATTTGCATTGCTGTTAATACCACCTCCATCTGGTGTGGAGGTATAAGTGTTAATACTATGTTTGGGCTTAGTACTTTTAGTTGCAACTGCCCTCTCAGACTACAAACTCAGAACAGAGTCTTACTTAAATTGGGTTTTTAAATGTAGCTAAGATGCTAGATGCTAAGCAGTCACCAAATCTGATACTGCAAGGAGGCTAAGTGTAATATTAATCATAGTTTAACTTTCCTTTTAATGAAGTATCATCAGCGATGGAAAGACAGAGAGGGCTCCAAGTAGAGACAATGGGAAGCTGAGACTTACAGGCAAGGACTGGAATAGCAATGGAGACCTCTGGTGGGAATAAGGAGTGAAGCAATCTGGTGGTACCAAAGTCACCAGCTATTTCTCCACGGTGGTTGTTTTCTGAAAGAGCGCTCTCATCTGTAAACTTTACACTCACATGTACACGGTAAATGATCAGTAAACAGTCCATGTTACTTGCTTGATTTTGTTTGATATGACTAGCTGCTCTAAAACTTCTCGAGAACGATCTGCAAAAGAACCGAGGAATTTCCTGTTATCCATTTAGAATATACACAGGTGGTTTTACAAAGTAGGTAAACAGCAAAATAATTCAATTATATATCGGCATTTATGCTTATCTTGCTATTATGATAACACACTTCAGATATACCTGTAGTAATTCAAAACCACTCGATCCTTTCTCCAATCATGTAACTGTAAAGGCTTTGCCAACCAACCAAACTTAAAAAACCCAAGATAGATCATAACCTCTCCTTAGTTTGGTGGGGTTTTTTTCAGGCTGACCAGTCCCACTCCTTTCCACTGTTTCTTGAATGAATGCTGTTCCATACATTTGGAATAGAGTAGGGGTTTGAAATGCTAACAATTCTTTCTGAAGTTTTATCATCAACTTTGGGTCTTCACCAGCATGTTGGGGAGGGGTGGGCGAAAGGAAAGAAAAAATCCAAACTCCAAAACAACAACAAAAAAATCCCTCTCTGCAGGTTGCCTTATTTCAAAGCAAAACGCTCACCTTGCTTTGAAAATCTCAGTGTACAATTATTATTTTATCTAGTAAGTTATTATTTGTTTGGAATTATTTGCAAAGTATAGCGTGCTTTTCCAGAGAGCCAGAAGATACTATAAGGAAATAATTACTCTTCTTGCTCCCTGCATGATTTGACCTACCTGTCACCAGTGGGCATCCATGGAACAGAAAAATGTGTATCTTCGGACAACAGGTAAGGACCGCTTCCACAGCGACATCGGTCAGATTCACGCAGCGTTCCATGTGGATCTCCTGTTATGAAAACAGCAGTAACAAAGCCTGTCAGAGCACCCATAGTTTTGGAGGCAGAGCTTTCCTTTGCCCAAACATTTTCAGAGATCCCCACCCAGAAGAAATTATGACCTACTCCTCTGTGCATTGGTCCCACGTGTGGTCCTGCACACACCAGGAAAATACCCTGAGAAAGAACAAGATAGCCTTTCTATGAAGAGTCAAAACTAAACCCACAAGCCCGAGTTTTCCCCAAACACATCTATCATTCAAGACAACTCAGAAAACTCTTCAATGACTTTCTATGGTGTTTGAGTCCACATCAGTTTTCCTACGACGCACATTCTCCTAGCATTTTATTGTCCAGGAGAACAGAACCCAAATTGAATTCTGGGGCTTCCTAAAACAGGCAGGATTTATGAGTCTCTGCTGAAGTTCCTAGTATCTATTTACCTACACAGTTCCTAAAAGAAGTCTAAGAACTTCACCCAAGACTAGACTAAAACCTGCTCTCTTCATTTCTCTGCAGTAGTATAACTAGTACCTGTTGTACATGCTACAGACATAATAAATTCAGAACAAATTAACGTTATTACCAAATTCCCCACCATCCAAACTGCCTTACGTATCAATAAATATAACATACAAGAAGAAATGCAGAAAAGAGACTATCAACCTGCTGGATTTGGGAAAATATGCTTGGGGGATCCTGGGGTAAAAATAAAAAACAACATTGTTTTATTGTGAAAGAGTGTCTTTCCAAAAGATAAACTTCAAGAATCTTGGAAGAGCAGAGAAATCAAAGGAACCTTCTGTAATAAATACAACTTTGTACAGAATGATGGCACAGAAAACAAGAACTGTATTCAGAGATATACAAAAGCTGATATATGTATAACTTTTAGTTCATTTTAGTAAGTGAAACGTGGAATCTGAATTCCCCTGAATGAAATGAAAAGATTTATAAATCTGCCTGCTAGTTACAGTTTGAGAATTTTAAGACCCTAGTTCTTTTACTGTATACCTGACACTAAAATCACTATCAATATGCACTTTGATGATAGGAAACAGAGCTATGAGGATTGTAGCACAGACAAGGCAAAGAGTTACACTGAAGAAGAATTTCTTTTTCTTACTGCTTGTAAACCAAGAGACCTAAACTGTTCCAGCTGTTTATACTGATAGAACACAATTTCTGTTTTTGAAATTGTCATTGCACACACACCCACTACATTTTGCCTTATTAAAACCGCATAAACTGCCCCCCCAAAAAAAACCCACCCTCCAAAGAAAAAACAAATGCAAAAGCACTTAAATACAGGGCTTTCAAGAAAGTGCAAACAAGTACTGAGCACAGGAAAATGAACAAACAAAATCCGTACCACTGTTCAGTCTGGCATGACTGAAATGACCCATTAGTTCTTCTGAAATCAAAGCCCACCACCTCAGCATTATAGATGAAGTGGGTCTTAAGAACGTTAAGTGTTCATGTGAGCTACCTAACCTGTTCTTCCTCTTCTAGTACAGTTTCCACAGGCATCCATGCGCAGCACACACAAAAGGAAGCCTGTGTGCTTTCGAAGAACTAGTACTATGGCAATGTGAGCAGGAAACAATAAAGGCCACATTTTGTAAGCTGGAAATTGTTATTAAAAATAAATGGTTTTAAGAAAAAGGGCTTACACACGAGAATATAATTCTCTATGAACTGTGGACAGCAATAATCCAGAAGAGGGAAGATAATACTGACACAGTAATTATACCAATATTGCTGGGAAATAATTCAAAACCTTCTAGGAACTTTACAGAATGCCGCGCTACTCAACAGCAAACCCCAAACTTTATTGTAATAAACTTATGAAAACGTATTACAATATATTTGTGTTTTAAGGCATTACGTACTGAAGACTTTTGAGATTGACCTAGACCAAATGACACTGCTTTACCTTTGTAGGCTAGATATGAGAGGTGTCTTATGAAGACTATTTGCACAGTCTCAGGGTTGTCTAGAAAATCTGGAATCTGTGTTTTGCTCCAGCTAAAGGTATAATCGGCCAAAAGACAATGATATTTTCAAGTCACTTCTAGTACATAAAAAAAAAGATGTCTCATTGCTATGGTCTGAAAAATAATAATTTCACCTTGTACCACAAGACTTATCAAGACTAAAAAGATTGTCCAAACTAGACCAAAATCAGCTGGAAAAAAAGCAAACCCAAACCTGTTGGCCCTCCAAATAAAACAGTAACAGTTCTATTTTTCCCAGGTTATTAATACTGTCAGTTGACCTGGATTTCATGGCGGGGGGGTATTAAACACTATAAGCTAGCAAATGTGTGACTGGTTTCCCATCTTAGTTTCTAGATGATTAGCTTGAGTTTAGAACCAGCCTTTATGAAAGCAAAAGCACACACACAGATAAGAAGTGTATTATACAGAATCATAGAATCACTAAGGTTGGAAAGGACCTCCAAGATCATCAAGTCCAACCGTCTACCTAACACCACCATGCCTACTAGATCATGTCCTGGAGTGCCACGTCTACACGTTTTTTGAATGTCTCCAGGGACGGCGATTCAACCACCTCTCTGGGAAGTCCGTTCCAATGCCTCACTACTCTTTTTGTGAAGAAGTTTTTCCTAATATCCAACCTAACCCTGCCGTGACGCAACTTGAGGCCATTCCCTCTTGTCCTGTTGCTTGCTACTTGGGAGAATAGAATAGAATAGAATAGAATAGAATAGAATAGAATAGAATAGAATCATTAAGGTTGGAAGAGACCTCAAGGATCATCTAGTCCAACCATCCCCCCACCACCTATTACCCACTAAACCACGTCCCTAAGTACCACATCTAACCTTTCCTTAAACACCCGCAGGGATGGTGACTCCACCACCTCCCTGGGCAACCCGTTCCAATGCCCAACCACCCTTTCCGAGAAGAATTTTCTCCTCATCTCCAACCTGAACCTTCCGTGGCGCAACTTGCAGCCATTTCCCCTTGTCCTGTCACTAGTTATCTGCGAGAAGAGGCCGACCCCCAGCTCACCACAACTTCCTTTCAGGTAGTTGTAGAGGGCAATAAGAGACAAACACCCTCCTCACTACAACCTCCTTTCAGGTAGATGTATAGAGAGTGATCAGGTCCCCCCTCAGCCTCCTCAGACGATTTACGGAAAGAGGTATCGGATGCCTCTTCTCCATCATTTTATCACTGTCTCAGTGCCTAGAGAATCTTCACGTAAAAAAACTTCATTTTTACAGCTGCTTTCAGAAGTTAGAGATTTACCTATGCAGAGGTGCTAACTGATTTCTTAAATCCATGACACTATCCACATTACAAATTCTGCCTCAGTGTTCAACAGAATCAAGAAGTAACTCCAAAGAAATCAAGGGAAAAAGTTAAGCATTCATTTGCATTTAATATACAGCTCTCTAAAACAACATGAGTTAAATTGAACATACTACATTCCACAGAATAAAACTCATTTTGAAAAGAATGAGGCTCCCAAAAAGCTGGTCTGCAGCACTGCTACAGACAAACAGAAAATACTCAATTCATAACCAAAATCAGGGCAAGTATGCACACAAAGGCAAAAGTCAGTCAATAAAAACCAGCCCTCAGAAGTAATACTTATAATTAAAAAATGCAGGTATATGCTTTTGTTCATGCCTTTGTTATTAGGTTAAGTAAGTTACCTTTAAATTCTTTGAACATGTTCCACTCACGAGTGCTACAACGCCATCATCTGTTACCTAGAGAAAAAAACACATTATTAACACAATAGATTAAAGCTTGGTTTTTTCAAACAAAGCTATTTGGGGGGGAAAAAATTCTATTAATTTATTCCCTCCCTGCAGTCACCAAATACGTTTAACATTACAGTATGTTCTTCCCAACTAAGCCTGTAGAGAAAATTATCCAAGCATGGCTTTTTCAGTCTGTTAAATGCTGTTGCATTTTACCGCCATGCGATCCAGCCTGGCTTTCTACTGAGATATTTCCAACTGTGTAACTGTTATTTCTGCAGCATCCTTGCTTCATTTAACAGTGGGTACACTGTTATGGTCAGAGCATGGCACTTTTAATATATAAGGTTTGAAGCACTTCTGCTCTACCTAGACAAATTCTTCTCCTGTTTTCAGGACTGCTGGAGATGTTTCTGAATGGAGTTTGTTGGGTTGGGGAAAAAAAAGTAATTGCAGCAGTCTTTTATCTGCTTTTTTACTTATCCTGAAAAAACCCAGTTATTTAAGACAAAAATCCCTCAAACAAGCAGTCTTACAGCAGTCATCATACACTTGCACTAAAAGGTTTATCAAAGCGATTGGCTACAGACAGCCATGCAGCAACGATTACCTGCAAGACAGAGGAGAGAGACAAAAGACATTCCTTCCCTTAGAAAGGCAAGAAAGGCTAAATTATTTGTTTGCTTCTGGGAAGCAAATTCATTAAGCTTCCTTCTCACTTCAAAAGCTGGACTGGGTATCAAATCTGTCACACAGGATTTTTCATAGAGCTTGTATTAGATGGCAGGAATAGTGGTCATCAAATACACAGGCTCAGCTAAATTTGGCACCTAGAATTCAGAGACCACGAGCTCCATTTCCATTTAAAGTTTTGATTATTCCCATTGCACAAAAGTCTTACTGCTTTCTGGCCCTCTATTGCAAGTCTGCTGTACAGAACTGTGATAGAAAGGGTCAGATCAGTGTGAATGGAGAATGGACAGGAACATCCTAGCATAGAGGAACATGAAGGTCCCTAAGAATGGCAGGTATTGCCAACAGGTTATCAAGATGACAGTATATTTAGCTCCTCAAGACACACAGACCGGGCGACAAAGGGCAGCAAATGAATAGATTCAAATATTCCCATAGCTGGGACAGAACGGAGAGTAGTCGCTGTCAGTTCCTAAATGGCATAAAATAGCACATCCAAAAACCAGTGCATGGTCACCAATCTGAGACCAACACGAGTAAAGTGATGAAGTGTTGTAGTGATAGGATGAGGGGTGATGGGTTTAAACTAAAAGAGGGGAGATTCAGATTAGCTGTTAGGAAGAAATTCTTCCCTGTGAGGGTGGTGAGGCGCTGGAACAGGTTGCCCAGAGAAGCTATGGAGGCCCCATCCCTGGCAATGTTCAAGGCCAGGTTGGATGGGGCTTTGGGCAACCTGGTCTGGTGGAGGGTGTCCCTGCCCATGGCAGGGGGGCTGGAACTAAATGATCTATGAGGTTCCTTCCAACCCAAACCATTCTGTGATTCTAAGCCTTGATAGCCTGTACCCCTTATCCTCCATGCCATCAAAACAAACCTGGACCAGACTGCCTGGTTGGTGCTTAAACACTGGAGAGACGACCTGAATGCTACTGTCTTGGTATCTATGAGTATATGGTTATGACAGCATGAGCATGAAACCTGCTTTATATTACAATGAAGTCCCCTCACTTCCCTGTACAAGCTCACAGTAATCACTGCTATACTATTGCCCAGTACTGATGTAGGAAAAATAAGGGTTAAGACTGCAACCTATATGACATCCTTGACAGTATGTTCTGAAATTGTACTAACCAGGATAGGATCTTGCAATGGGCCAAGGATTTAGAACAAAAGGACCCTTCAAAGTATTCTTTTCCTATTCTAAGTATATATAAAATATATCTAGCCTTGGAATAGTATCAAGAAACAATGTATCCTCAGCTAACCTGTATGGATTGTAATACTGAAATGTACACTCCTTTGTGAATAAAAAGCATGCTGATTAGGAGACCTCCCTAAATGTTTGAAACAAAGTAAAAAGCGTATGTATGATGAAGCTGGGTGGCTAAGGAAATTTAAGAACACCAGTCAGCTACATTTTACTACTATAAAAAAGGAGCACATGATGCATTCGGTGTGCTGGCTGGTGTGAGATGCCCAGCACCCTACTCTGCAGGCTAGAGATAAAAACAAATCTCGACTCTCTGTGTTGACTGGTTCTTTGCCAGGTGACGAACCCAGGTTTGGGACAAGAGTACTGCAGTATTTTTTCCTACTCTGTTGAGTATCTATGAGCATTGTCTGTAATGCCACGTGTGTCCATCCTCATTCAAGGATATACTCATACTGGGGATAAACCACCTGCAGTTAGCACCAAGCCACAAATAATCAGCTTCTCGGTACTGACCAGTTGTTACCAAACTCTGTACGCAGCTCTAGCAAAGGCCTCCATAGCCCAGCACCGGCAGTTACGTACGTTGGCAACCCAGCTCTGTTCTACATGAGAAGCGTCTGGACAGATAAAACAGCTAACCTGCAACGCTCCTGCTTTTGCCAACACATTTGGCAGAGAACTAACCTGTCGCACACTCTACATGGAAAACTGCTGCAGTCGGCACAGCCCTTTCAGGCAAGATTCTTCCCACAGTTACTTGCCATACAGTGAGTCAATAAACGGTAAAAAGGAAACGTACTGTTTAAGGAGTGCAGGGATTTGGACTCTTAAGGCTGTGTTTCCATCTGTTAACACTGCTGGGATTTAGAGCACACTAGAACTAGAGCAGTAAGTACAGGGTTTATGTATAAAACCTACTTCCTCAGAATGGTAACGTATGCATAGTGATACATAAACATAAATAAATTCCTTATGTGGTCCTGGGCCAGTGTAGCAGAGTTCTTCAGGCCAAGCTTCCACTCACACTCTGTGCATACCGGACACACAGAGCTACAGCTCCTTCTTAGTTCAATCCTTCCCGTGCCTCACACCATTTGTTGTTATTTTGTACCACTTTTCTATACCTTCTGCTCACTGTACTTCATTTCTGCAGTCACCCGATGAGCCTAGTTTTAAAATGGCTACATCACCTTGAGGTGTTTGGCCCCTCTGTAGTCTAGCTCACATCTGCCCTTCTTTGCCTGTTCATCTATTTCCAAAATTCTCACTGTTTTAGTCTTTCACACAGTCTTGCCAGTTTCACCTGATAATTCTACTATGCATTGTGGCACTCAAACACAAGACTGTGGTTAGGCCCTGCCATCTCTACAGGGATGAGCCATACATAGTTTCTCTGCTTCATCTTAAACTTATTTCATTTATATCTAGTAAATGTTTCCTTTTATTTTTAGACAAATTAAATTCAGAATTCTAGTGTGTTATCACTATATGATTATCAGTAAGGAATAAGCGTGGAAAAGTTACCCATGAAGCTTTCATCTCATTTAAAACATATACAGGGAAACTCAGTTATTTCCTATAAAGGAAGAGACAAGAGGCAAGGGAACAAAAAAGTAATTAAATAAGCTTGAAGAAATAGAGTTAAATCATAGAATAGAATCATAGAATCATAGAATCATTAAGGTTGGAAGAGACCTCAAGGATCATCTAGTCCAACCATCCCCCTACCACCTATTACCCACTAAACCATGTCCTTAAGTACCACATCCAACCTTTCCTTAAACACCCGCAGGGACGGTGACTCCACCACCTCCCTGGGCAACCCGTTCCAATGCCCGACCACCCTTTCCGAGAAGAAATTTCTCCCAATCTCCAACCTGAACCTTCCCTGGCGCAACTTGCAGCCGTTCCCCCTAGTCCTGTCACTAGTTATCTACAAGAAGAGGCCGACCCCCAGCTCACCACAACTTCCTTTCAGGTAGTTGTAGGGGGCAATAAGGTCTCCCCTGAGACTCCTCTTCTCCAGACTAAACAAGCCCAGTTCCCTCAGCCGCTCCTCATAAGACCTGTGCTCCAG
>VWZZ01005317.1:18490-32453 GCA_013399095.1 Psophia crepitans | reverse complement strand
ACACTATTCCTGATACAGGCCAGGATGCCGTTGGCCTTCTTGGCCACCTGGGCACACTGCCGGCTCATGTCCAGGCGAGCATCAATCAACACCCCCAGGTCCTTTTCCTCTGCACAGCTTTCCAGCCACCCCGCTCCCAGCCTGTAGCGCTGCCTGGGGTTGTTGTGGCCAAAGTGCAGGACCCGGCACTTTGCCACATTGAACCTCATCCCGTTGGCCTCTGCCCAGCGATCCAACCTGTCCAGGTCCCTCTGCAGAGCCATCCTACCCTCCGGCAGATCGACACTTCCCCCCAGCTTGGTGTCGTCTGCAAACTTACTGAGGGTGCACTCAATTCCCTCATCCAAATCATCAACAAAGAGGTTGAAGAGGATGGGCCCCAACACCGACCCCTGGGGAACACCACTCACGACCGGTCGCCAGTTGGATTTAACTCCATTCACCACCACTCTCTGGGCCCGGCCATCCAGCCAGTTTTGAATCCAGGGAAGAGTGTACCTGTCCAGGCCATGGGCCACCAGCTTCTCCATGGTAATATTAAAATAAATGGTAATAATAAAAATCAACAAAGAAAATATTTAACTTTGCTTTTGAAGCGCTACTTCTGGAAAAACTGAAAGAAGAAAAGCATCTGAAATAAGAACCTGCTACGTGTTTTCCAGATCTGACACTTCACTACAAATGTTCTGTGCTTGACTCACATTCAACAAAGTAATCACTCACCATCACATTCAACTGAACGCTACACTTGCTCAAAAAATCCTTTCCCTTACTTCATTATCTTCCTGTAATTATGGTTTGTTACAGTACTGCTGCTGCAGCTGATTTCCCCCTTCTCATGCTAAATATTGTTGTTAAATCCCCTTACCTGCCCTTTCTGACATTTTAAATCTCATTCTTTCCGTGTTGACTCCATAAGATAACTCTAACAAGCCATTCACAAAGCACAGTTACGCTGAACTAGAATTAATTATGGAGTGTTTACTTCTACCAGAGGATGATAGTAGGGAATCATTCTATGATTCTGTGATTCTATGATATTGTTTGACATCCTATATTATTACTATATAGGTCAGTTTGTCCAAACTGAAACCAGACAATAATCTGTCCAAAATTCTACTTTCTTTAACTGAAATATTTTTAATTACTTCACAGCCTGAAGAAAATGATTAAATAAACATACTGAAAAAATCTCCAATGCTAGGTCACTTCTAATAAAAGCTTGTCTTTGGTACACAACTGATGTTGTAATACCAAAATGTGTATTTTTCTGCTTTCCAAGAGGCAAAATATGTTTCTTTTTCCTTGAGAGGAGGAAACTGGAAGTGAACTGTGGTCCAAAATCTTGTCAAGAGTCAAGCTAAAAAGATCCCCTTTCAATTTCATCATGACAATCTTAAATAAACACAAAAAAAGTCAATTAGTCAATTGCCACCATAGTTACCTGAGTAGATGAAAAGTCCACACTGTGAAGAAATTTGCAGTTTTCCCCTAGTGCCTGCAGAGATGCATCCATGATGCCTGAACAGCTGCCCAAATTCACTATTTGTAGGAACTGGCAGTTGAGTGCAAGAGCAAGAATTCCACTGTCAGTTATATCGCAGCACCTTTTAAAAGACGCTTCACGCAAGTAAGGACAAGATAAGGCCAGAGCTATGACACCTGTCAAAGAAACAACAATTTAAATAATTATTCATTTTTTAACATAACCACCATGCTGAATCCAGTATGCTGTCCCCTGGTCATCGACTGCAATTTTTACCTCATGCCATGCCAGCACGAGTCTGTACAATTAAATAATTTTGTGGCTGGTTTCTTTTAATGCAAGGAAGAGAAAAAGAAAATGACAATGAACAATGCTGGAGTTGATACAAATTTCTAAATGCTGAATTCCCCTCTGTACTGCAGAGGGAGATGCAAGGGATATTATATACACGAGGTATCACCTCAGCAAGTACATGAAAAAAAAGCTAATGGCTTGAGAGCAGACCGACGATAGTACTAGGTCCCACTGACAGTGCAGTGTCAAGCAAAAAGCAGGGTAAAAGGTCATGTCCAAGCGCAATTCAAGAAATCAAAACAATAGCTCAGAAGCAGGACAGGAACCAGGTACACCTATGACATAGCTCAGGCCAGGACTGAAGGTCCATGGGCAGCTGGTGTAGGTGGGCAGCGCAGGTGAGACCAGTCATGGACATTACCGTCTGTTGGTGTCCTCTGAGCCCCTGACAGCTAGTAATAACCAAAATATTTGCACAGAAGTGTCAGGAGGTAGTCAATAAAATAAAAGTACATGAACTACAGATGCAATTCAGGAAAGGAAGGAAACGTGATTACAGCAGTACAGAAAATTACATCACTTCTGGATAGACAGAAATAAAAAGCTCAATGACATCAAGATATGTTACTAGGTAAGAACTTCAAAGAAACATGGATAAAACAGTACTTGCTTGCATCAGAACCACCTTGCAAAGAATGACAGAAGAGACAGCACTAGTAGCTGAATTTGACAGGGAAGTTTAACATAATAGCCAGTAGTACTTAAGGATGTTAAATGTTCCAGGTACAACCTACAGAGCAAATGCTTCCTAGTGATGAGGGCTCAGATATTTCTGGATGTGGTAGATTTCTTAAAAAACAAACAAAATTCCAATACCCAAACAAACCAACCAAAAAAACTCCTCCACCTGTTACCAAATTAGTAAAAGGTAACAATGCTTTAAAATGGGATGGTTTGGAGTCTTTCTTCTGGAATTCAGATGAGTAATAAAGAACTGCTCCAGCTTAAATTAAAGGCTTCATAACTGATCCACAGTTTAAAAAGGGCTCGGTTTATAAGTAGGAGAGTTAGTAAAGTCGGGTGGACTAGGAACTTGCCAATAAAGAACTAGACCTCCCAGTTTTAACTGCAAAGTAATCAGGAATCCCTATCCAAATAGATGAAAAGCATACATACATAAAGAGCTCTAGACTTAGCTGGTACCTTAAGAACTGTACCAGAAATCATTGGGCAGATGAAGGCATGGAGGGAAGACCATCACAAACTGTATCTTAGGGGTCAAAGAGTACAACAATGAGGTGACACTGAAAATAAATAAAATAAATTTTTTAAAGTTTAACCAATTACTCAAGTAAAATACATCTACTGCATAGTAATACATTTACCATGCAGTGGTAAGAAAATACAAACTAAGACTGATTGAAAGTATGGTATATATTAACTTAATACTAAATTAATATTTTCCCTCAATTTTCAATTAGAATGAGTTAATGATGGAGCAAAGGAGTGTCATCAAAAGACAAAATACAACTTGTGGGAAATAAAACTCAGCAACCTTATTTCTTTTAAGCTAATAGCCCCTGATACAACTCGAAACTGGAAGTTAAAAAGTAACACTCGAAATTCTAAGGTCCTAAAGCAAGTTAAGTCTTTTAAGTCAGAGAAGATGCTATAAGCATTTAGTTAAAAAAGGGGGAAAATTAATTTAGGAAATCACAAGCCTGAAACTTCAACCCCGGTGGTACTGGTCTTGAGGAAGGAATAATTAAGATGAAGTGGAAAATACCATCAAATAGTAACATAGTTTTACCAGAAACTTAGCATCAGAGTAATCTGATAGCTCTCTTTCACAAGATAATCAGTGCTCTAGGACTACAATTTACACCACTGAAGTGACTTTTAATTAGTATTGGTGTCGCACTGGGGATTTTTTAAAGCAATATTTACTCTAGATTTTTTGCAATTTACTCTGATCTAACAAGAAAAATAAAACAGAAATAATATCCCAGTTATCTGTGCACAGATAACATACCTTCTGAAGTGATTCCCAATCTGTTTTCTTTGCAAGAATTTAAGTTGATTTTTTTCAGTTGCTTGCAGTTATAAAGCTGCAATAATGCATTATCTGAAATATCACAGTCTCGCAGGTCTAGAGACTCTACAGTAGGGTGCAATACCTGTAACGAAAACCTACCATTTCAGTCAAACTCTGCTATGTCAGAACATGCACATTTTTATCTAAAACACTTGTACTGTTAGACATCACATAGAACTTTCAAAATATATTCACTAAAGGATGGGGGTACTAGTCCTAAAACACAAAAACTCTAAAGAAAATATGGTGTATTTGCTGCAACAGTTCATCTCCTACAGCACGAACATTCAGTTTCTGTGATTACATCTAGAGTAGGAGCACACTAACATTACTATTTAAACAGTGAAAGTACTGTTTTGGTGGTACAGTTACTAACACCAGTGCTCCTGCCTGCACGTGTACGTTTACCAAGGATAATACCCTCAGACTTACTAGCACAACTTTGAGAGCAGAAAGCTGAAGTGTAAAAAAAAAACATAAAAATACTGACTGTGATCAAAACCGAAATCTGCTGCAAATAAAGGTAATATTTGAAAGATATTTTGCCCCAGAGTATTTTTCTCACCTACACACACCCTTTTTCTTATAAACAAGCAATCTCATTATTATACCACGAGGAGGTACCAAATCCTCATTAAACAGGCTCCTTCACTCCCACAAGACCATAGGTCAGAGTTTTTGTGAAATCTTCCCCAAGAGGACATTTATGAAATTTAGACCCAAAGCAACAGAAGGCCTCAGACTGTAGTAACAACCACCATAGATCTTACCTCTAATTTAATTCTCAAAGATTCTCACTACTTTTTAATAAATGCTGTTTATAGCCCCCTCTTGTGCAAACAATCTATACCTTTGCTAAGCTGTCCTCCACATCAATAGGCAAACGCTAGATCAGGTTTCCACCTTACCTTATATTACTCCCTTCAGTTTGTTGTTCCCTTCTTTAACTCACAAGAATATAAACATGCGGTAAATTTCCACACACAAGCAAAGGTAACAGCGTAGCTGACAGACTTCTTAAAGGCCTATTACTTTCTCAGGTTCACTACTGTAACAGGTACAATAAAGATATTACAAGGAATACTGTTTTTATGGTTTGCAAATATGTAAGATGCTAAAATCTTTACTGACAAAGTCCAATAAGCCTTTTGGAAAGAAAAGCAAAAGCTTCTGTTAGCTTATAATTGCAACCTTTCTGCAAAATGAATGGCAGACCTCAGACAGCTTTGACAGCTTTTTCTCTCCAAAAACTAAACCCCTCAGATATGTCTCTCTACGCCACAAAACCACCAACATATCCCACACAATAGGCTTGTGAGTAGTTTTCACAAGATAACACTCAGCTCTTATTTCACTCATATTTCTGAATTCATATCTAAGGAACTAAACCAGCCAAATCCAGAGATGACATGCTTAAAGCCAAAGTAACCACCAACACTTATTCAAGGTGCTTTCGCTGTCTAATGGCTTTCTTTCACAATTCCAAATTGCCTAGGACACAACAAAAGTGAGCAAACTGCTGGTTTGGAAGCCACATGAGAAATCTTCTGAGAAAAAGAACCATTAGATGCAAGGAAGTCTAAATGAGAAGCAACCATACTATCAGAATTAGTATCAGTACTGTTTGGATGTGGAGTACAGGAGATTAAAGTATAGACTTATATCCTGTGGACACACGCTAAAAGGCTTTATAGATCTTTATGGTAAGACTAAGTTGGTATAAGGAGTTTAGCACGTGTGTCATGGAAGGCTGCTTCAAGCAAAAAGCAGAGTAAGAAAAAAAAAAAGCATGAGAACAGAAATCTGGGCAAGAACAGGGACCTAAGAGATGAAATAGAAGTTTATACGTAAATGCAGGTTAACAGAATTTCAGCTGAAAGAAATTTAACTTTAAGCAAAATGCTTAAACACCACCAAAGAAAGCACAGGTGTAACAGCAAGCGAGAGAGCACAGCCTGCCTGGAAAATTCCAAGAGAACAGATTTAGCTACAGTACTGTGGAGACTATGAAAGAAAAGGGCAGGATGGAAGGAATGGCAAAGAATAAAAAATTCCTTATCCATACAGAGGACTAATCGAGACATTGCAAAGGTGTCACATGTAGAATACTTTGGTTATATACGGTGTGAGCAAGAAATAATAAGAACTAAACACAGGCCCTATCTGCAAGATGAAAGAACATGAAAACTAAAGAGTGAAATGGTATGAAGAAACAGTATGAATTCAGAATCCAAAAGGTGGCTAGCATTGTTTTTTTAAATGCAAATGAGATAAACCTGTAAACTGGTAGCAATGAAAGGTAAGGTATGATGTGCCCAAGAAAAGTGATGACAGCTAAGGATAGAATTGCAGGAAATTGCATGAACAGAGACAGGAAAAACATGAGGAAAAGAACAGAATATCCCACTGTCACATGGAAAACAGGCTGCAAGAGAAGGCACTGATCCACTGCTGAACAACAAAGACAGATGAAATTTTACGAAAGCACAGAGGAAAAGATTGTAACTTAAACTCTCTAGTTTATTTCCAGACTGAAAATATCCTCATAGGTTTTGTGCATTTATACACACACAATCATATGGTTTTATTTATATACATCTCTTAGGACACTTCCATAGGATTATTTACTAAAAAGATAGCCTAAACCAAATTTTGTCAACTCAAATTTTCCAAAATAAGATAAATTAATAAGACTGATTTTTGCTCAAAGACTTATTTTGTACAATCAAAACTGTTGCATACTAAAGATCAAATTTTTTGTTCGTAAGTTTTCCACAGTACTTCTGATTCTGCCTCTAGTCTTGGCTTCACTATTCTGACTCTGAGAAACTGATACTATTTGTCTCTTCTGAGTTACAGGTCAAAGCAGGAATGAACAGGGAGTTGTTCATTTTCTGTTTCACCAAGGCCAACCTTTAGTTTTCCTCAATTCTCATGCCTCCCTTTAAGGCTAACCTCAATTCTCATGCCTCCCTTTAAGGCTGAACAAGATAACAATACATAGATACCAAAATAGATGTGCCCTTGAATTCACAGCTAAAGAAAAGTCATTAACTGGTTTCGTTTTGAAACACTGACCTACATCACTGAGCAAAAGGGATCAGAGAATTTGAACTCTCAATTTCTAGCCCTAGCATCACCATATTTCAAAGAATCAAGATTTAAATACATTATATTGAGATCATGTGCATAATATCAATAGAACATAACAGAAATCTAACAGGTTCCTGAAATCTTTTCATTAGTACATTATGCACTAGCTGCTTGAAACATACCACATTCAGGAACAGAGACTGGTTTGCAATAGAGTCTAGTTTTCCATACTGAAAAGGAGATAATATATGCCAGCTGATTACACAGAAGTCCAATTATCACTGAAGGGAAAATGTTTTGAATTTACTTGTCACTACAAACATAATCATATTACTACTACTACGAGACTATTAACATTCTAAAGTTTAAGGAAAAAAAACCTGTAAAGACATGGACAGAGTAAGCAGGCCTGAATTTATCTGTTGTCGCATGTAAACAGTTTTAGTGTAGTTCATCCTTATGTACTAACTATCACAGACAGTTTTGAATGAGTTCTTACCTCACTGATATTTGAATCGGTTATTTGCCCTTGACTACTCATTAATTTAATTAGTTTATCCTTTATGTTGGGTGGCAATGACTTAATATCTGCACTGTATCTGGAAAGGTTCTTTGTCAAACATTGAAGGCATCTGAAATAAAGAAAAGTTACAGTACAGTCAAAAATAGGTATTACATATTAGAACTAAAACAATCAAGCTGTAAGATGTCAGCTTCTGCATGCAGCTATGCTGCCTTCAAACCTTATCAGTTCCAGCTGCTCCATGCTACCACCAATTCAGTTATTGCCCTTTGGGGTCAGTCAGCAGATCCTTCTGTGGAAGTGTTCCTCAATCAACTGCAGGCAAAAATTATAGCCTCATTCACTGCAATCACCAACCCAACTCACAAAATGAGTTTCCTGGTAGTATATTCACAAGGACTGAGAAAAGCCTTTTTACCAACTAAGCCTCCACTTGGTAGGTAATAAAATATTTAGTTGGGACAGTTAGTTCCAGAGAAGGGACAACTCTCTTTTATGTTAGTTAAAAACATTAAGGAGATATTTTCAGCTGTATTATTTTGTTCACTATCTAATTTGTAGTACTCTCTTAAAATGAATTGTAAGCTTGTGCTCAACACTTTTAACCTTGTGTTTAAAACTAGATGTGATCTCAGAGGACTGTCACCTGAGGCAGAAATTTTTTCTGTCTTAGTGGGGTCCAGGAAATCACAGATCAACAAGTTTGGGGTCCTACAAAGTACATTTGACATATAGGAAATATATAGGGGAATGTGAACCCACTTGGATATTTACACGGTATTCAAAAAGCCTCATCAGGAATAGTTCTTCAAGAAATCAAGCTGCCCTGGGATGAGAAGAAAGAGTCCTACATAGCTGGTTGAAATCTTATTGAGAGAAGGACTTAAGGGAATCTTAGTAGAAAAGATGTTGCTTAATGATTATCTAGATTGTTGTATAGCTGAAGGAATTGAATTAGTAGATGTTGCTTAATGGTTTGCTAACTAACTGAAGCAGAAAGTCTTGTAGCTCCTCACAAAAGACAGTTCCTGATAAGAGTCAGAAACTTGTCCTAAGAACCAGTTGATAAGTTTGGAGCAGGTTGCCAGTTGGGGCGCACAGGAGTTTGGTGTGACTTCCCCCCCCCTCCCCGCCCCGTGCCACCCAGCGCTGAATAAACATCCCTACTTTACAATCTTATAGATTGTGGAGTCTGTTTTCCGCACGTCATTATCATAATGAGAAGCATTGATTGGTTTGACTCAGGATAGCCATTGTGGTTTTTTTAATAGCAATATTTTAGGCCTCCTTCCCCACTCCACACTTATTCATCAGAATGATTTATCAACATGAAAGAAACAGCCTGATTATCATATAAACCCGGCTAGAGATTTTGAACTAAAAATAATGCCAACATACACTGCATTTTCTATACATCATAACCATCCTACTCTCTGGACATCTTCTGTATTCAAGGTCAAAATTTTTCCCTGTCCTGAGCAAACTGTTCCCTTTGCCAGATACTGAAATATGACTTAAAGTTTCCATCATGAGACACTGCTGCATGAGAAATTGCAAACAAATCTCAAAGATACACAGGGATTAAGTATTCACCTGAAAGGGAATAAATATAAAAGTATTAATAGGTCTACTCATATCACAGAATGCTGGGTGATGCTTTAAGACAGGATTTCAAATCCTAGAATTTTATCTGTGTGAATGCAACAAAAAGGGATCATTTAAGGAAAGGTTAGATGCGGTACTGAAGGACATGGTTTAGTGGTTAATAGGTGGTGGGGGGATGGTTGGACTGGATGATCCTTGAGGTCTCTTCCAACCTTAATGATTCTATTCTATTCTATTTCAGTGAGAATACATGTTAAGAGACTCCAGATGGAACAGAGCTTTTTGGGAGACAACATGAAGAACTTAAGCAAAACAAAGAGATCAGTATTATCCAGATGTATGTGGAACAGTACCCAGGTGGAACACTTGAAATAATGGTTTTCAAGGTCAAATATACAGAAGAGTATTTACTTACGCAATACTGAGTACTATACAGGGACACATCATGCAATCCTACTCTTTTAAAGATTCCTAAGGTATTTTGTGTTTTAATGTATCATAGAATGTTAATGCCCCAACCTCTACACCTTCAAATTACACTCCCAGGCTTACTGAAACACCAGAGGCAACTCCAGGAAGAGTTTATGAATAGCTTCTAAGTATCCTGAGCATAGTGACCTTCACAGCAATCACCAGTCATTAATATGCTAAAAGACAACTGCAGGTCCTTAAGAAAGGGGTTGTAACTCTCTGAGGGGAGATTTTATTATCAAGAACCAAAGTCCCTAGATAAATGAGGAACATAACATATACCAGACTGAAGCTAACCAACGTCCAGAGTGAGAGAGCACTGGAACAGGCTGCCCAGAGAGGTTGTGGAGTCTCCTTCTCTGGAGACATTCAAAACCTGAGTGGACACATTCCTGTGTGATGTGTTCTAGGTGGTCCCTTCCAACCTCTACGATTCTGTGATTCTGTGATCCAGAGATAACTGAAAAGGTTAATGGACTGTCATGTAGGAAATGCAAAGACTTTAAAAAGGATTACACTACAGCAAAACTAAAATGGAGAGAGTTGAAAGGGGGGAAAAAGGATAACTCCTCACTGTCCCCCTCTTGCGTAGGAACCTATCATGAGTCCATATAAGTGATAACGTCGAATTGGAGGTTCTGTTATCTATTGATCACAGTGACCTGAATTAGACTCTTTAGGTCAACTTTTCTTTTTAGAACCTATCCAAAATTGTGCAAGAGAACATTACTGTCCTACGAAATATTTTGCTTTTGTAGAATCAATTCACTCTACTAGCAAACTCAGAGCAGCTACTGTAATTGCACAGTAACTCTCTCTACTGTGGTTGGCCTCTACACTTTTATGTGATCTGGCTACGCACAGCAATGACTAAGTGGGTAAGTAAAGAGTATCATGCGTTCAGTTGGCACACGGATTTTGTCCCAGTCTAACTTTATGAAAGAAGCCATGAATCCTGATTTCATAGACAGGGAAAAACTGAGTAGTGCTTTACTTGTGTAATGACCTGATAAAAGACAATTGCTTCCTGCAAAATGCCCAACTGCTTTTTCCCCGGCTCCACATTATCAGACTAGTTACACCAGCTGTTTGTAGTTCAGAGGTGCCTATAAAGTATCAAAAGGCATAATCATTTGTTCCAAATGTGTCAAGAGGTGCAGAATAGAAGGCTTAAAGCTTTAGGACATGGTTAACGCCCTATGACAGGACAAATGCATGTATTTCCAATACATAAACCAGAAATTAAATCTATAGACTTTGCAGAATAATTAGTCATAACTTAGATCAGTAACATAAGATATAACTTGAGCAAAAAAAAAATAATGTTTCTAATTATTTCCAATATCATGCTCTTGTGCATGTGATTGCTGATCTCTTTTGGGGCATGGGGCAAAGGCTAACAAGTGGCAGACAAACAGCAGATATCATAAGGCAGCAGAAACACCATAAGAAATGCACTTTAAGTTTGGAGATTTTAAAAATAACGACCTTATTAAAATGTCTACTCCACAGACTAATTGATTTATATCAGTTTTCAGTTTCTGCTGTAAATTCTGCTTGTTAAACTAGAGGCCTAAGGGTTACCATAAGAAAGAAGCCTGAAGTGCAGCCTGGCATAAATAGATGGCCATCATCTGACTGGGGTAAGACAAGAAACAATACACTAAAATTACACACATTTGTTTAAAAGTTGTGTAATTATTAGTTTCATGTATTAGTCTTACTGATATAATAATTAATATTGCTATATTAATATATTAAATTGCTGCAGCCATACTAATACAGTACTGTAAAAAAATATTAGTAAGCAACCAAAAGTAGAAACTGTTTATGGTATCAAGCACTACAGTACACGTAAAGAGAAATTACCAGGTCTAAGATCTAAAGTTAATCACAAAAACATAAGCATGTAGTGTAATGCATGTCTTAAACATAATTTTGACAGATTAATCATGCACAACAAAAAAGTATGCATACTGTTTTAGCTTTGCAAAAAGAAAAAAGTTATTAGAAACCATTGTAATTAATTTCTATTAGAAGTCCAGCTGTTGTTTACACACCACTCTAACCAAACCTAATGTCCAAACACAGGCTGAAAAGGTTACTTCCACCTCCCTTGTTTCCCCAAACACTTTTTCCTGTGCCTTCCTCATACTGCCTCTGAAATTCACAGTTGCACAGCGAGCTGTTCGGCATCTGATCAGAATGAAAATTCCCATGACTAAAACTGTGAGGTCACAGAAATAATATAATACCACCACCACAAGTGGCTGAGGGCAGGGGGCAGCAGTAGCCTAGTGTTAAGACAAATTAGATTTAGTGCACAGCCAGAGCTCTAGAGTCCCTTATAGAAAACTTTTTTGCAACAGGACCTTGCCAGGCACCAGAAGGCCAACAAATCACAGCAAATTAAACACATGCTGATTAAAAACTCTACAGAAGTTAAAATATTAAGGCTCTATAATGTGAAGTGCAGCACAGATTTAAACAAGGAAAGAAGGAAGATTTCCAGTGTGGAAGCACATTAAAAGCCCACTAAAGTTAGCACAGTGCAATAAGGGCACCTATGGCAGGGCACTGCAGAAGACACTGCAATCTGGAGACAGCGAGTGCAAGCAGAACCCGGGCATCGTTTAATCATAGGCCCTGGCTGCAGAGACCTGTATGTCAGCATGAGTGACCATTACAAAACCTGAGCACACACCATAGCCACTTTTAACTCATTCCTCTGGAGACGTGCAAGAATGAAATGCCTTCACTGAACCTCTGTGACTGCTGGATGAACTTGGCTGGCTGACTGTAACAGAGAAGCCTGTACCCGGCTCCGACTCAGTACACGTACAAGTAGATTACACTACCCACATTCTTTGTCTAGGCTTGAGATTAATCAGCATATTTAAATGTAACATTCCTTTACTTGACTGCAGAAGTGAGGAATAGTTGTTTACTTCTAACAAAAATCTTAGCAAAACTCTAAAGACCACAAGCATGAACCTCACCAGAGGCTCATGCAGGGATCCGTGCAGCACGCTGATCACTGTGAAGCAGCCTGTTTGAACACTGCGGTAGCCAGAGTCCTCAGCATCAGAAGGCATGTAAGACTGCTATCATGTTTTCTATTACTACTATTCTCTATGCAATAAACCAGTTAACCAGTCCTGTGAGCCCACACCTTGCTTACCGGTGTAAGCAAATGAACCGGCACCTCTGTGGTGCAAAACAGCACCCTACCTTTGGCTTGGGCGAGTCAAACAGACTTTCTGAGCCTTTTGGGGGGGATACGCATGCACCTACCATGTTCCCCTTCCTACAATGGATGCCTGTCGAGTCATGTGAATGGGCAAGCAGTCCTTTGTCACACAAGGGCACACACGTCAGTTACATGCTAAGTATGTCTTTATCATATGACACCTACAATTCGGCCACTGGGTCAATGAATTTTTCTGGCAATTCATCCTGAAGGAAGCAGACTGTCACCATATACTGTATCTGAAAATTATTACAAATTTAAGATTTTTTTTTTCTCTTGAAGATATAAAGTGGCTAATGCAGCCATGCTCGAATATTGACCTGCAAATCTAGACCAACTACTTAGCTCAAATTTGCAGAAAATACTCCAAAACGAATGCAGATACGTGGAAATCAGTGAGCTATGCCAAATCTTCTAGTTACGTTCAACTGTGTCTTGCCACAGAATTTAGCTTGAGAGAAGAGCTTAACATTAATCGTATTATCTTCAAAAAGCTGGTTGATATTCTCAGACTACATTACTGATCTGCAGTTTAAACAAGTAATAATTCAAATCATAAATGTTTTCACTGTTATTGTACTTTATAGGAAACAATAAGCCACTTATTGGCTACTCCAGGGTAACTATAATCTTATCTTCAGAGCTTTAAAAGAATAAAAGTCTAAGACTAACTGTATTGTTTGATAGCTAGTTTTATCTGTCAAATCAAATATTTTAATCCTATGTTGTGTCTAACTCCTAAACACAAAGGAATTTGACATAATGGAAAACTCAAAAAAGCAAGACACCATTCAGTGAATTCACTGGGGCCAGGGGAAACCAGGGATCCTCAACCACTCCTCCACATCCAGATCTATCAGAGAGCACCCAGCTACCTACCTGCCACACCCTGTCACCCCCACCAAACTCCGTCACCCCTGTCAAACCCTGCCACTTGTCCTGTAACTCCTCCTGAACTGTCACCTCTACCAGACCCCGTCACCTACCCTGCCACCCTGTGAACCCGTCACCTCTGCCAAACCCCGTCACCTACCCTGGCACCCCGTGAACCCGTCACCTCTACCAGACCCCGTCACCTACCCTGCCACCCCGTGAACCCGTCACCTCTACCAGACCCTGTCACCTACCCTGCCACCCCATGACCCC
>VWZZ01005317.1:0-18311 GCA_013399095.1 Psophia crepitans | reverse complement strand
CCTCCCCCCTTCCCTGCCACCCTGCGAACCCGTCACCTCTGCCAAACCCCGTCACCTACCCTGGCACCCCGTGAACCCGTCACCTCTGCTGTAGCTCCTGCTGACCTTTGCCAAACATTGTCACCTACCCTGCCACCACTACCAAAAGCTGACACCCACCCACCCCCGCCAAAGGCCTGCCAAACCCTGTCCCCTGCCCTGTCATCCTGGCCACACCTTTCCTCCGGGCTCCCCCACAGGAGGGCTCCGCGGGCTGCCGCGGTGGCACCGCGTTTACTCGAGGCCGCGGCCCCGCCACGAAGGCGGCGGTCTGACCCGGCCGCTCGGCCCTGCACCCACCGGACTTCCCGGAGGGAAAGGGGGGCGGCGGGCACGGAGGGGAGGGTGTCAGGGCGGCACTCACAGGTCCAGGAGGAGCTGGACTTCCTCGCCGGAGCCGTCCCAACCGCCGCTGAGGCGACTCATTGCGGCGGCGGGGAACGCGGCGCCGCCGCAACCCAACGGCTCCGGGGAAAGCTGCCGAAATGGCGGCGGCTCCCTGCGGGCGGCGGGCATGACGGGAGATGTAGTCCTGCTCCCTGCCCGCCCTGCCATCGCCTCAGAGCTTGTGGCGGGCAGTGGCAGGAGCACCTCACGGAGTGGCCTGAATTACTGTGAAAACCCCGGAAATCTCGCACAGAGGGTCTGTCTCTTCGCACTTCCAGCGCTTAACATTTAGGACAGAGTTCAGTCCCAAGCCTGAAGAAGAACAGGGCAGCTGAGGAGGTTAGGAGCCTTCAGGCGAGGGGCACCGTTGTTTTAACCGCGGTTTCCCTCCTTGCTGCCATCAGTGGAGTCATACCGCAGCACCGGTTTCCCTAATCTCCATGGACCTGCAGAGGCGAGGGCCTGCGGATATTTCTACCGGCAATTCATCTTCTTTTTTTTTTTTTTTTCCTTTCTGTCTTCTTTTTCTGCTTTCTTTCTGTTTTCTTTACGTTTCTGCCTCAATAGTGTGATATATATTGGGACCACCCAGTCCTTAAAAGCTAACATTAGCATATAACTGCAACATACAATCTTCAGGCCCAAGACCCATCACCTACCCCTACTAAAAAGAACAAGTGATCGACTAAGATAAGGAAACCTCTCTTCTCAGCACAATAAACGGAAGGATCCGTATCTAAGAGAAACACAGGTTGTTGATGATGCCTGATAACTTCGCTGGGGTTGACGACTGAAACATCTGGATTAACAGATAAACCACAAGGATGCTGATGGATGCTGCTGCTGCTGCAAGACTTACAAAATATTATTTTTTGTGATTGGACAATTAGAAATCTGCATTAGTAATTGGATCAAGTTTCCCCGAGGGGCTGGTAACTTGAAGGGCTCATTCCCTGGAAGGACAGGACATGGCCAAGAACAGGAGGAGATGTGATGCTTGTGAAGAGGGTGACAGGAAGGAGAAGTTTCATAGAGCATATGTATGTGCAGGCTATGGCTTTTTACTCTATTACATCTAAATCTTTCATGAGATTCTATTATTTAGAAAAAATGAAACACATTTGCAAATAAACACATTAAAATGTTTATTTTAGCATTGGTGAGACAGAAACGCCCATGCCGGTGGAAGGTGCTGGGTTGAGCAGTGACTGCTAGCAGGCCTCCCTGGAGACTCCTTTCCTGAGGTCAGGAGACATGATGATAAAGCTGCAGCGGACTGTGTACTACTGGCAAATTCTGTGTGCCTGCGTGATGAACCTAGCCAGCAGACGTCCCCGGCCGACAAGCAACTGATTCTCTTGCTGTTTTTCACAAGATTCAGTTTACCACATTTGCTCATCCCACCAGCTAGTCTGGCAGTAGGTAAAGACTAGTGGGCAGCGATGAGGCTAGGGTTGTGCTGAAGGTAGGTTTACTATTCCTCAGCTTGTGGGCTGGAAATAAGTACTAGCCCAGTGACAGCCTTGGACTATTTACCCTCAGAAGCTGCTTCTGAAGCAGCTCATTAACTGCCACACTTCACACCCATGCTGTATCTCAAACTGAAATTGGCACCAGGCTATCTCAGGGAGCAGTTACATGCTGCTTGTGTACTGCTTTGGTTGTAGGCAGCTGCAGAAAGAACTTCAGTCACATCAGCCTGAACGTGGTGAGAGACTGTACTGATAAAACACCAGGCTGTAAACAATGAGTCAGGAAGTCTTGAACATAGACTCTCTGCAAACCTGCTTTTAGTAAGTCATGCTTCAGCTCGTACTGATACATGGGGTTATTCTTCCCCAGGTGCAAAACAGCACTTCCCTTTGCTGAACTTCATGAGGTTCCTCTCTGCCCATTTCTCCAACCTGTCAGTTGTCCCTGTTCAGAGGGTCATCAGATACATCAACCTCTGTTTCCAGTTTGGGATCATCTGCAAAGTTATGAGCATGCACTTTGCCCCATTGTCAAGGTCATTAATGAAGATGTTAAGTGGTATGACCTTGGTATTGACCACAAGAGACAGGTCTGCAGCTTGTCTTGGTGCTGCTGATCACAACATTTTGAATCCAGAAGTTCAGGCTGTTTCCAATCTACCTGACTATCCAATTATCCAGTGCATACCTGGTCTGGGAAGGAATCTGATCTAGTTGAAGATGTCCCTGCTTGTTGCAGGGGGATTGGACTAGATGACCTTTAAAGGTTCCTTCCAACCCAAACTGTTTTATGATTCTATTCTTCATCAGCGTATCTATGATGTTACCAGAGACTGCTAAAAACCTTATTAAAACATAGATAAATGTCTGCACTGCTCTACCCTCATCTGCCAAGTCAGACATCTCATCACAGAAGGCTATGAAGCTAGTCAAGCACAATTTTATCTTCATAAAAGCATCCTGACTATTCCTTGTCTTTCATGTGTTTGGCAATGGTTTCTGGGAGCATTTCCTCCATTATCTTCTAAGGGATGGATGTGAGGTTGTAGTTCCCTGGATCCTACTCTCAGAAACTTCTAGCATACCAAGGCCTTTCAAAGATAACCAAGAGTGGCCTCATAATGACATCACACCGCTGCCTCAGTACTCGTGGATACATCCCATCACATCACATGGGCTTATGATTGGTTTGGTCATTCCCTAAGCTTATCCTACTCCACCAAGAGCAAGTCTTCCTTGCTCTAGACTTCCGCCCTAGTCTCAGAGACCCAGGATTCTGGAATACAGGTCTTACCAGTAAAGGCACGACTGCAAGCAGGGACTGGGGGAGCAAAGTCCCTCCTGCTGTAAGAAGATCAGGTTGATGACCAGCTGAGGAACCTGAACATACGTAAGTCCGTAGGATCTGATGAGCTGCATCCCAGAGTGGGCCCAAGTGAATCTCATGAGGTTCAACAAGGCTACGTGCAAGATGTTGCACATGGGTTGGGGCAACCCCTGGTATCAATACAATCTGGGTAAATGAAGGGATTGAGGGCAGCCTTGCAGAGAAGGACTTGGGGGTACTGGTGAAAAAGTTGGGCATGAGCTGACAGTGTGTGCTTGCAGTCCAGAAAGCCAACCATATCCTGGGCTGCATCAAAAACAGTGTGGCCAGCAAGTTGAAGGAGGTGATTCTGCCCCTCTACTCTGCTCTGGTGAGACCCCACCTTCAGTACTGCATCCAGTTCTGGGACCCTCAGCACAGGAAAGACACAGACCTGTTGGACCGAGTCCAGAGGAGGCCACAAAGATGATCAAAGGGCTGGAGCACCTCTTCTATGAGGACAGGCTGAGAGTGTTGGGGTTGTTCAGCCTGGAGAAGAGAAGGCTCTTGGGAGACCTTATTGCAGCCTTTGAGTTCTTAAAGGGAGCTTATAAGAAAGATGGGAACAGACTTTTTAGTAGGGCCTGTGGCAATAGGACAAGGGGTAATATTTTTAAATGAAAAGAGGGTAGATTCAGACTAGATATGAGGAAGAAATTTTTTTTATGATGAGGGTGGTGAAACACTGGAATGGGTTGCCCAGAGGAGTGGTAGATGCCCCCTCCCTGGAAACATTCAAGGTCAGGTTGGATGGGGCTTTGAGCAACCTGATCTAGTTGAAGATATTCCTGCTCATCGCAGGGAGGGTTGGACTAGGTGACCTTTAAAGTCCCTTCCAACTCAAACCATTTGATGACTCTGTGAAGACTAAGGCAAAGAGGGCACTGAGGATCTCAATCTTTTCTATGTCTGCTTTGTACTGTGAGGTTCTGGTTCTGTTGGATCTCAAGAAAAAGGCACAAGATGCTTAAGAGAAAAAGATGTTTTTAAAAGTTACAGTGAGAAGTCTTACATGTCTCTTCCAGTGCTGGGAAACATGCAGTGATACAGTATTGGACAGTCCCATGCTCTGTAGTGAGGTTCAATGGCCTCTAGGTTCATCACGTCTTTACAGTATTCTTCCAAGTAAAACCAAGCCACCAATCTCTTACTTGTACAATACTGAACATTCCAGAGGGTACACTGAGGCTTGCTGAAGGCAATGTGCTTTTACACATTCCCATGGGAACAAGTTCTTACGAAGAGCACATACCAATGTCATATGCTTAGCAGTCACTAAACATACTAGATAACTGTGTTTAGAGCTGCTAATATATGCACCTCTACAATCAAAAACTACAGTTAAATTCTGCCTAAGTTCTGCTTGAAATCACTCGCTTCTTTATAATGCCTTCTGAGGTGGCACAGTATTATTTTTTGCCAGATCACAGCCCCATTCAGGAGTGGGCCCACGTTTTCACTTGTAGAAGCACTTGTTGTTGCCCTGGAGATAGAACTCCAGGTGGATTTGGCTTTCTAATCCCTGTCCTTGCACACTTGGACAGTGGTTCTGCTCCTTCTGGGTCACCTGTCCTTGCTTCTTCCTCTTAAATGCTTCCTTTCCATGCTTGAGTTCAGTCAAGATCTTGCTCACCCACACAGGCCCTCCTGACACCTTTGCAGGTTTTCCTGCACACCATGATGGACCATTCTTGACCTTGTAGGAAGTGAGTCCTTGGGGGAAAATCTCAACCAGCTCTCCTGGATCATATCAAATATCCAAGTAGATCCCTGAATAGGCTAAAGTCCAGCCTCGTGGAGTCCAGGTCCTGGTTTTTGCCTTCTTTCCTCCTTTCATGACCCTGACCTCCATTTCAAGGCTGCCTCAAACTTCACCTCCGTGACTGGGACTCCAACACGCTTGTAAGGATTTCTGCCAACAGAGCATCTCCCCTCATCAGCTCCTCAATTTCCTGCGTTAAGAAGTTGTCAAAGCACTGTGGGATAATATCAGAGGATTGGTGAGGAGAGTATAAACACACTCAAGTGATCTGTGGCTGGGGTGTAGAAAAATACGTATATCATACTAACTGTTATCTATCCTTGTGCGCTTGTTAGGTAAAACATTTGTATTTAGATAACAGGCATATGATAGACTTAGAGATGCTCTATTGGACATGCTTGAAATTCCGACCCTGCTACAGAGAAGACCAAAGCACAGTGGTAAACCACGCCTGCATGAATCCTTGATAAACAGGCAAAAATAACAGAGTTGGTGATCTTTCAGCACGGATCGAGCTCAGTAGTACCTCTGCCCTGGTGCTGCTTCGGGGATCCCCCAGTTGGTGAGGTAACAAAAATAAATATACTCTCTGCATTTCGTCTGTGGTTTTATGGTTGTTCCTGTGTCCTGCCTGTGCTGACTCACACATCTGACCTAGCTGACAGGATCCAGGAACAGCTACACCATGGCCGGCAAAAAAAAGTCAGGGACTGGGAGGCCGTGACAGTGACTCTCCATGTTCTGGGATGGCCCAGTACTGAGTGCTGGACCTCCATGGCCACTTTTGGGCTCTGCTGGAAGCATGACCTGAAGTAGATGATGGAGTGGTGGTTACCTCCCAGACAATTGAAACGGCTGCCATAACCTGGATGTTTTGAGGGGTTACATATTGGTAAAGGTTCAGACTGCTGAGGAGACAAGCCCAGGCTGCCTTCTAGTGAGGTGATCACAAGCTTGGTGTTACACCGAGATTCTTCCACAACCATCCTACTTCCACTCAGCTGTGCAAAGTAGATATATGTATACTACCAAAACAATGGCCACAAAGCAATGTTTGAAAGTAGAAAGTAAAAGAACAGTACCCACTGGGCTCCAGTAGGTAAGGAATTAAACCAAGCAAACATCATGATTGCCAATAAATGTACGTTTATTAAGTATCTAAATATTTGCTGATAGTCGCTATGTTGGCTCTAACCTCATACAGATAGTCTCGGATAGAAGTATATAAAATCTGAATGGTAATAACACAAATAACACTCACAATTGCAATTAAGGTGGCTGACAGTGTCACATGGTCAAGCGTCCCAGAGCGGGAGGGTGCCGCTGCACTAGTGAGATTCTCAGCTAGCTCTGCTCTAAGGCCAGCTTTTATAGAGTTCCTTTACCTATGCACAATTACTTGTGACTTATGATCTGAAATCAGATCATGAGTTCAGACTTACAGCTTGCTCCATGATCAAATCACAAACCACATGTAAGGTGCTGCTTCTGCTTTTGTGCTGATAAGTGTTTCTTGCGGTTTCGTGTACCAGTGTTCCAGGAGCTCTAATTAAAAAGGGAGGGATGTTGATCACCACAACAGCTAAGCATGGATTACGATGGAAAGCAGCATTGGAGTCTTCTCACAAGCAAGGAGATTAGGATAGTTATTAGTTACAGAAGCTGTTGCATTATGGAGTAAAATGAGAAAGTTGGAAAGGGAAGTCATGACTTTACAAGATGCAAAGGCAATCATGCAATAAGTAATTACTAGTCAAGCAGAATGGTGCCATGGACTGCAAGGTAGACTGGTTGGTAGCATGTATTGCTAATAAATGAATGGACAGATACGGAAAAAGCAAGGGTTTGATTTTGGAATTTCATGGTTTCAACACAAAACCTTCACAGTGTCCCAAGGAATGGAATGGAATGGAAATGTTTGGAGTGAGTCCTCAGACTCCAAGGTTGAGTTTGAGTCAGATTTAGAAGGCAGGGAGGTGATAGAAGCACATCTCATCATACAGACGAGGAGGGCAGCAGGAACAAACCGCTAAGGCAGTGCAGGTCATGCACACTTACACCCCAAAAGAGTTAGGGAAATTTTGAGAGATCTGTCAGCAAAAGAGTGGGGAAGGCACACTGGCATGGGTTTTGTGAGCTTGGGATAGGGGAGCTGCATCTTTCCATTGATTAATGGATGAAAAATATTTATTAAGCCCTACAGCCAGTGATTACCTGATACAAGGATACACTCAGTTACAAAATATTAGAGACCCTGATGGGCAAGATATTATCACACCTACACTATAGCAGTGGTTGTGTGCAGCAGTTTTAACAGCATGTGCTGAACCTGCCAGTAAGGTTCACCGGGCAATAAAGCTGGTGAGGAGTCTGGAGCACAAGTCATATGAGGAGTGGCTGGGGGAACTGGGGTTGTTTTGTCTCAAGAAGAGGAGGCTGAGGGGAGACCTTACTGCCCTCTGCAACTACCTGAAAGGAAGTTATGGTGAGCTTGGGTTCGGCCTCTTCTCCCAAGCAACAAGTGATAGGACAAGAGGAAACAGCCTCAAATTGCTCCAGGGGAGGTTTAGGTTGGATATTAAGAAAAATTTCTTCACTGAAAGGGTGGTTAGACATTGGAACAGGCTCCCCAGGGAAGTGGTGGAGTCACTGTCCCTGGAGGTGTTAAAAAAGTGTGTAGACATGGCACTTCAGGACATGGTCTAGTAGACATGATCGTGTTGGGTTGACTGTTGATGATCTTAGAGGTCTTTTTCAACCTTAAAGATTCTATGTTTCTATGAAATTAGTGTTGTCATGGAAATTGGTGTACAATGGAGGAAGATATTAGTTTGGTGTGATGGATAGGGATGGTTCATGTGTTGATTACAGGATCCTATCTGGACAGGATAGTAGTAATGAGAAGTATCAAAATACAGCTTTTGAAAGGAGCGCCTGCTTCACTAAAACCTTTGATTGTACAAGTAGTCATGAGTGCTACCAGTAAGGCAGGTGCCCTAGCAAATACTGTAAGGAAAATCAGGACTGTAACTTGAGGACCATCTGTGCAGGTGGTAGATAAAGGAAAGGTGCCAAGACTGAAAGGAGTTACATCATAGGTGAAGAGGAAACAAATGTGGAATGACCTTATACAGGCCAGTGTCCCACGATCAGAAATAAATGGGATCACAACATCAGAAATGTGTCGCTAATGGCCATAGTTAGCATCTATGCAAAGGAACCATGACATACTCTCAGGCCCTCCTGCCATATGCCAATACAACAGGGATTAACATTTGGCAGGTCCCTCAAAACTGCTGCCACTGGAGCCTCTTGCTGCGAGGGGGACTGATGCCCCTATGTTCCTTTAACTGTAAAGTGGTGGTCTGGGGAGGTATTACACATGTTAGCTCTGGTGGATACTGGAGCTGAAGTTACATTTTACACAGTAATGCTAATAATAAAAAAGGTGCATAACAGATCTGTGGATTAGATGGAAATCCATCCTCTGCCCTCTGGGCTAAGATTACCTTAGCGCTAGGAAATACCACTCCATTTAGCATGATGTGCCTCAATTAAAGAATATATTTTGGGTATTGATGTGTTGGCAGAATGAACAGTTGAAACTTTAAATGGTCGCTTCTGCCTCGGCACTTCACAAGCAGGATTCACGATTTGATCTATAACCACCTTGCATGGATTCCCCAAGTGGGATCCTGTTGTGCTGCCCATGCCTACCAAGGTGGTAACTGTAAAATCATATATTCCAGGGGAGGAAGTAGAAATTATTCAAACCATTCAGGCACTTCAAGTGGGAATCGTTAAGGAAAACATGACTTCTGTTAATAATCCTATCTGGCCTGCTCAAAAAACAAGATGGCACTTGGAGATGATCATAGATTACAGAAAACTGAACAAAGTCACTCCTCCACTTGCAGTTATGGTACCAGACATGGTTACTCTTACAGAAAAAAGTAGAAAAAATTTACAACTCTGGAAGGTGGTGATAGATCTTTCTCGTGCTTCAGAAAGCCAAAACCAGTCTGCCTTTACCTGGCAACAAAAGCAATATACTTTCCAAGTTTTGCCTCAGGGATACAAACACTGTCCCTCTGTTTGCTGCCAAATTATAGCAGCTGATGTAGCATTATGGTCAGGTGCCATTACTGTTTACCATTATATTGATGATCTATTGATTATGGCAGAGTCACAGCAAGAATTTGAAGTTGCTGCCAAATCGCTGAAAGCACATTTACAGGACTGAGGCTGGGCAATTAATCCCAAGAAAGTACAGGGCTCTGGTACTACTGTACAATTTCTGGGAATAGTTCAGCATGGACAGATTAGACAAACACCAAATAAGGTACAACAAACAATCCAGTGATTTTCTGTACCAACCACAGTACAATAGATACTATTTAAGGGTATTGGAGAATTTTTATGACACATATGGCAGTATTAATGCACCCTCTGCAGAAATTAACTAGGAAGAAGGTTGTTTGGTAGTGGATCAAGCAACAAGAAGCAGCCTTTGATGCCTGCAAAAATACTTGGACTGAGCACGTGCAATTATACACTCCTAGGTGAGGATATCCTTTTGAAGTAACAGTTCTAGATGATACGGCCTCGTGGGGATTGTGGGAGATAACTGGGCTGAAAAAACAGAAAGAGCCTGTAGGATTTTGGTCCAAGGCATTACAAGGATCTGCTACACACTATACGTCAGTGGAAAAACAAATTTCAGCTGTAGTTTGGGCACTACACGAATCTGAAAGACTCACAGGCCAAGATAGCGTAACTGTACACACACCCCTACCTGTTCATGGGTGGGTTAGATTATTCCCTTCGGACCAATGCAGGGGTAGATCAGGCAGCCACACACTGGAAATGGAAATATTACAACAGCAATTTCTACCAGGAAGACCACATGTAACCACTCCACATGTCACTCTTCTAGGAACTGTATCATTTAATCGTATGTCCACATAGTAAGGGAAAACTATTCTCCTTGGAGATATCCCTACATCTCCTCTGGAGGAAGCTCTCCCTTATGAGTTCATAGAAGAGCACAAAAAGATGCCTCATTTACCGATGGAAGTGCAGCAAACATGGCAACAGGACAAAGGCAATGCAGAGCAGTTGCATATGTACTGGTTCCAGGAATTATATGATGAAAAACAGGTGTAAAGGCATCTAGTCAGTGGGGTGAATTTATTGCAGCATCCTTTGCCATCCTGGAAGGGAAGGCACATTACTTTTACACTGACAGTTGGGTTGTATACAAAAGCCTTACAATACGGCTGTCCCGCTGGGCCCAAGAAGATTAGAATGTAAAAAAATGCCCTATATGGGGGGCAGATATATGGCAACAAATCTGGCAATGTGTACAAAGGTATCCTTTAAAAGTAAGGCACATCTCAGCTCATCAAAAAGGTGATTCCTTGGAGTCACAAAATAATAGGGAAGTAGATGTTATGATTCCCACTGAAGTACATGCTCAAGCTATAAATGTGCATACGACTTGTGGACATTGATCAGCTCATACTTTGCATACATGGGACATTGATCACAACCAAACCCCTCTGTCATTACATATTTATAAAACATTGGCACATAATTGTACTATTTGTATGCAGCTACATTTAAGGGCATCATAAAGGCCATGGGGAAAGGGGGTCAATGGGCCTTGAATACCTGGCAGGTCAATTACATGGGCCCCCTGCCCCTATCAAGAGGATGGCAATATATATCCACTGATGCAGACACAGTGTTGGAACTATTTTTTCCGAAACCCACCGCATATGCTAATCAACACAGCACAACTGAAGCATTAAACCAACTCATTCATCAATACAGACCTCCTCACCAAATACAAAGTGAACCAAGGAACACAATTTAGTGAACATAACGTCCAAGATTGAGCTCAGGGGCTAGGTTGGATATTCCATGTTGCCCACCATCCCCAGGCTAATGGCTTGATTGAAAGAATGAATAGGATGTTGAAAGAACAATTAAAAAAGTTAACCAGTACTAAAACTCTACAACATTGGTGTTCACGTCTCACTAAAGCAGTTTTGTTGTTAAACAGCTTATAATCAAACAACCTATGATCATATTACAACACTTCCAGTACAAAACATGATGAGAACTGAAGTTCTTCCAGATGGTATCTCTCCCAAAACATTAACTACAGGGGAAATGCAATTGTTTACACCAACACATTACATGGTGGAACTGATCTATTAGTCTAGACATGAAGATTCATATACTAACCCCCAAGAATGCCATGTGGTCCTGTACCCCAACATCTCCTCACCTGTGCCTTACCTAGAGAAGATATCATTGAAGTGGAGTTATTGGTGTTGCAAGGCTAACATAAAAATAAAACTCGATCTGAAAGAGCACAAGCTATAGCTCCTCAGTCTATGTGGGCAATTAACCCCAGATCAGGTTATCCAACCCAGAGTAATATTAGCTAAAGGGGCTGGAGCAACGGTGTAAATATTACTGGAAGGAGATGACACCCTTGTTTTCCTCCCTTACCACAAGTTGTGTCACCATGCTTTGTAGTCTTATACTACAGGCACATGCCTTGGTAACCTATTTGGTTCTTGGCAACATATTTGGTAGCAAACACAGAGCACTTGGCACGTGCTCTAGTGTAAGTTTTAAACTGGAGAAAGGCAATTGCTGCCCTGAATTTTGAGGTAATGGCTGTATGCTGAAGAACATTACAAAAGCAATTGGTGGTATGCTATCTCCTCCTTTCACACCATGAGCACCACTCCAGTTTTGAAAGCATGTCTTACTCCAACATAACTGATGAATCAGCTTCAGGACATAATGCATCAAATAAAACAAACTCCTGGTGGTGCCTGGCTGGTGGAGTGATTTAATTCCCTGACAGAACAGGTGGGACACTTGATTCAAAGCATTGTTGTAGGGATATGATTTTTCCTTTTTCTATGTGTGTTTATTACATGCCTCTGCAAATTACCTTTCCCTACACCCTTGCGCTAGTTTTGGTAGGGACAGAATTAATTTTCTTCATAGCAACTAGTATGGGGCTATGTTTTGGATTTGTGCTGAGAACCACATTGATAATAACAATGTTCTTGTTACTGCTGAGTAGTGCTTATATATAGCCAAGGCCTTTTCTGCTTCTCATACCACCCCACCAGCAAGTAGCTAGGGGTGCACAAGAATCTGGGAATCCTATCCCATGCAGTGGGTGAGGTTAACTTTTTAATTCTGTGTGGTAGTCAGGAGTAAAAACAATTGCTCAAGAGGTTCAAACAAATCAAATTTACTTAAAACTTGGCAAAACTACAAAAGATAGCAGCTCGGCAAAAGTTATAACAGTACTTAAAACTCAGTGGAACCACAAAAGATAACAGCTTATCAAAACTTGTAACACCACCTTGGATTCAGCAATGCTTTCTGCTCATTGTTGTAGTCCTCAGGTGGCAGGCACATGCTGAAAACTTAAGTTTCCCCTTTTGTGGATTCCCCAAATGTGCCCATCCCATGGGCAGGGGTTTGTCATCACTGAGCAGATGCAGCATGTGCTCAGGAATGTTCCAGAAATGAGTCCATATGTTGTGGGGGTCTCACTGCCACACATCCCCCCTCCCACACACTTCAGGGTTGACCAAGTGCTAGCCTTTCACAGGCAAACACAGAAGACAGATGGTCTTTGTCAGCATGTTTCAGGAATAGGGAAGGGGGCTCACAAGATGGTATCCTACCTCTGTAGGTTGGGTCCTTGGTCAAGACAGATGTTTGCAACATTCGCTCATTATCAGTTTGTCCCTGCTTGTGTCAAGACAGATGTTTGCACCATTCATTTTTTATCAGAGCTTTACAAGCTGACCCCAACAGACCAAAGGGATATACCATACCATATGACATCATGCTCAGCATATAAGGAGCAGGGGAGGAAGAAGGGAGGATGTTCAGATCGATGGTGTATTGTTCAGCATATAAAGCTGGGGTGCAGGAAGGAGAATGAAGGGGGGGACATTTGGAGTGATGGTGTTTGTCTCCCCAAGCACCCATTACATGTGACAGGGCTCTGCTTTCCTGGAGATGGCTGAACACCTGCCAGCGCATGGGAAGTGGTGAATGAACTCCTTGCCTTGCTTTGCTTACATGCACAGCTTTTGCTTTACTTCCTAAATAGATTTTATCTAAACCCATGAGTTCTCACTTTCATTTTTTTGATTCTCCATCCCACCAGAAGGGTGGGGGGAATGAGCAAGCAACTGCATGCTGCTTAGCAGCCCGTGGTGGCAAAAACATGACAACAGTGCAAGCCCAAACAGACACCTCCAGTTTCACCAGCTCCAGTGGAAGTGGTCCCTTGAGCAAAGGGGTGGAATGGGGAAATAATACCAGAAAGTTGGTGAGGAAGAGTATAAACACACTCAAGTGATCTGCAGCTGGGGTGTAGAAAAATACATATATTGTACTAATTGTTGCCTATCCTTGTGTGCTTATCAAGTAAAACATCTGTGTTTAGATAACACAGGAATATGATAGACTTAGAGGTGCCCTATTGGACATGCTTGAAATTCCTTCCCTGCTACAGAGAAGATCAAAGCACAATGGTAAACCACACCTCCACCAATCCTTGATAAAAAGGCAAAAGCAGCAGGGTCAGCGCAGACCTGCAGCATGGACGGAGCTCAGCAGTGCCTGTGTACCCCTTGCATGCCTCTGCCCTGGTGCTGCTTTGGGAATCCCCCGGTTGGTGAGGTAACAAAAATAAATACACTCTCTGCATTTCATCTGTGGTTTTGTGGTTGTTCCTGCCTGTGCTGGCTGACAACTCCAGATGCATTTGGCTTTCCTAATCCCTGTCCTTGCACACTTGGACAGTGGTTCTGCTCCTTCTGGGTCACCTGTCCTTGCTTCCACCTCTTAAATGCTTCCTTTCCATGCTTGAGTTCAGTCAAGATCTTGCTCACCCACACAGGCCCTCCTGACACCTTTGCAGGTTTTCCTGCACACCATGATGGACCATTCTTGACCTTGTAGGAAGTGAGTCCTTGGGGGAAAATCTCAACCAGCTCTCCTGGATCATATCAAATATCCAAGTAGATCCCTGAATAGGCTAAAATCCAGCCTCGTGGAGTCCAGATCCTGGTTTTTGCCTTCTTTCTTCCTTTTATGACCCTGACCTCCATTTCAAGGCTGCCTCAAACTTCACCTCCGTGACTGGGACTCCAACACACTTGTAAGGATTTCTGCCAAGAGAGCATCTTCCCTCATCAGCTCCTCAATTTCCTGCGTTAAGAAGTTGTCAAAGCAGTCTGAAATCTGCTGGATTGCTTGTGCCCCGCAATGGACACTAGAGTGTCTGAAATCCCCCATTAAGACCAGGGCCCACAAATGTGAAGCCTCTAGTTGACCAAGAAAGGCCTTGTTTAGAACTCCATTCTGAAAACATTGCCTTTAGCAGACATGCACCATATTTCCCACGTAAGAATTGAGTATAAGAGGTTAAAAACACTGGTGTCCACTTCTCTTGTGCAAACTTTTTGGATGGAGATCCACAAGGTCAGCACAAACACAATCTCAAAGGCTACAGTGCCTTGAGTGAGACCGTTTGCTCAATTACCCATGAAATTCAATACTAAATGGAGATCCCCTGATTATAATGAGCTTAAGTACATGCTAAATATATGACTATAGTACCAGACTCTCCACTCAAATCATGTTCAACATGTTCCCCAGGGAAAGGAACAGCTAAGGTTAGGGTATAAAGGATATTGAGGAAAATACCACTGGGACAGAAAGAAGCGATTGAAGACCCAGAAGAGGCAGTCAACAGGCTGTGCTCCTTCTCCACCCAAGACAGGAACACCTTCTTGGTAAGCATTGTGCCTTCACCTTTTGATGAAGAATACCCAGGATAGCATTTTGCTAGCGCTATCATCAAATACACTTACTGCAGTAGTGCTAATGTATATCAACAGCAGTGCCAAACTTTTTATATCTGTTGCCTTAATAAATTACCTACTTTTCAGCTTTGCAAAACCGTTTCACTGAAAGTCCTTTAGGAAGCTCTGACAGGAAAACATTAATGCTGATAAGTGGCTACACACATAGTCCTTTAGACAAACTGTTGACCAAGTCTGGGACTAAGACTGGACCTAGCCACACCTAAACTCCTCTGAGGAAGAGTTTAGAAAGCAAGGGGGTCCTTTCTGAACCTCATGACTCAGAAAGCCTCCATCAGCCAGACTTATACCCTTTTACATGACACCATGTTGGTCTACCAATTAATCCTGAGCAAAACACTCTCATCTGGCTGACTGCCCTAGGCAATCCTGCTGCCCTCTCACATAAAAAGCATCTTCTCCTCACCTTCCCAGCCTGTCCTTCCTAAAAAGCCTCTATCCATCAAATGTAGTACTCCAGTCATATGAGCTATCCCACCACATCTCCATGATCCCAATGATACTGTAGTCCTATAACTGTACAGTTCCCTCATTGCTCCCACTTGTTCCCCATGGTGCACACAATATACAAACACTTCAGAGAAGCACCCAGAATGACTTTCTAGAAAGGGTGCCAAAGCATTCTCTACAATGCTGTCCTGTAGGCACTTGTTTGTATGCATGCATTTGGGTGATCCCACTTCAGCTCTGTTCAGCAAGCTCTTCACATTTTGCTTGATAATCTGATCCATCACTTCCTCATTTGATTATCATCCTCTTTCCCCTGTCATTCTTAGTTAAAAGTTCTCCTTACCAGGCTGACCATCCTGCTGACAAAGATACACTGCTCTCCCCCATAGTCCAGTAAATTCCAGCTCTTCCAAACAGTATTCAGTCCTCAAAGAGCACACCATGTTGACAGAAACCAAACCCAGCAAGCATGAGGAGACAGCAGATGGGCCCTTATGCCTTTGACCATCACCCCAGAGCTATATGTATCAATGTTAATACTTTCCAGGTCTCCCCTGGCAATATCATTGATGCCCACATGAAAAAGCAGCAAGGAATAATAATCAGAGAGCCAGAGAAGCCTTCACAAGCTCTCCAGAATATCATAAATCAGAGTCCCTGATTTGCAGGCAGCAGAGTCCACCAGACAACAGATCAGCAGACAGGTCCCTGCAGCAGAGGATTTACCACCTACTAACTCTCAGTACTTCCATCTGGTGCTCCTGCATGGTTGAGGCTCAGCCAGCTCAGATATTTCACTTGACAAAGCTTCTAAACCCTTTTTCTCCAACCACAGCACTGAACATATTTTCTAGTTACAGAACTTCAGGCAGGGCACAAGCCTTCCCCCTTGTGCCAGGAGTCACCAGCTTCCACCATCCTGGGAGCCTCTACTTCCCACACTAATAGATTCAGCTTGGCCCTTCCCCAGTACATACCTGCCACACTTTCTTGAAGCTGTAGGGTCTCAGAGAAGATCCAGTCAGTCTTTCATAATCTCTGATAATGCATAGTATGCTGACCTTCTTCTGCAACTCCATCACTTAATAAAACACCTCCCAAACCACATATCTTCCTTCAGGCTAAAGGAGGATCTTCTCCCCACTTCAGACCAGCACCCTCCTTCTGAAGCTCTGCCTGGGTCGAGACCTCTGACATTACAGAAGAAGTTTTCCCAACAGCTGCTGAGGACAGCACCCTGTAGCACACCCCAACCACTGCTGAGGAAGTGTGTGCTGTAATGAGATAAGACACCAGCCCTTCTTGCACCAACTGCACTCAAAGACCTGCACTTTAGGCCCAGCTCTTATATAGGCTTCTCCTGAGCACAAGTTGCAAGGTTGCCAGACCCTCCCTAATCAGTGCCAGCTGGAACAAAAAATCCAAAGGCCCTTTGATCAAGGACTGCTGACAGAGCGCTTTAGCCCTGCTAGAGTTTGCCAGAAGTCAAGGTCTCCTGTAGCTATGTATTCCCGATAGCAGTAGACACTATCAAGCTTCTCAAAGGTTTCCCAAAAAGATTCCCAGAGGTCCTTTGAAAATCATCCCAGAAGAAGATCTCAAGGAGATCTAGAAGCAAGAGCCCAGAAACTGCTGCACCAACTATTCACTGTGTCTTTTAACTGTGCTTTCCAAGGAAGATTTTTTGTGGCTATTAAATTTTATTAGCAATTGTTACATCTATGACGCAGGAGACAGACACACATTCAATGTGAATGTTCAAGCATGTCTCTTTTATTGTTTCAGCGTGATCCTTTTATATTGTCAAAGCAGATTCTGTATTCTTCCACTTGGGAAAACTTCAACATAGCTTGCTGGATACATGATGTGCTCTTTGTATCACAAGATGATTACAGTAAACAGGATACAGGATACCATTTATCTAATGGACTAATGAGTAGCAAACAAGCTGTTAGCAAAGCAGATGTCATCTTTATCTACAGTCCTTCCGAAGCCAAGTAGTTCTGTTGTCCATTATCCGATTGTCGTTTCTCCAAGCACTGGTATATAAGCAAGGTTAACTTTTGGTCATTAAAACTTTTCCACTCATTCTTCAACGTTCAATATCCTCATATATGCATCAACTTCATTCATATCTATTTCAGCGAAGAAAACCCCACAATTCCCCCTTTTTCTTTTTTAGAGACATCTTTTACAATTCCTTGAAATATAGATAAGGCACACTGTATCATACATGGAAAAAATCATCAAAACAAGTAAAAGAAGGCACAAAATCAAGAGCACATATTTGAAAATAACTTTCCACCACTAAGATTCAGGGAATTTATCCAATCATCAAATGGATTGTTCCACTCTAATAATTTGCCCATGTTGTCCTCTAATTCTTTAAGCTTCTCATGGATCGATCGACTTCGGTCACTTAAATTAAAACAACACATGCCTGCAAAATCCTCGCAGCCATGACCATGTGCCAGTAACAAGAAATCTATGGCTGCTCTATTTTGTAAAGTAGCCTTTCTAATGCTATCAACTTCCGTTGCTAGGTCATACAAAATTTGTGAAGTGAGATTGAACTGTTTTCCAGCCCAGCACATCGAATTTCGGACTGCCATAGCAAGATGTGCAGTAGCCACCTGTGGCATAAATAACGAAAAGGAAATCATGGTGGGTTGTCCCCATAAAAGTACTGTATCAGTACAATTGCCACTTATTTCAGACACTGATCGTTTTTGCACCCACTTCTTCGGCTGTGCCAAGTATAATTCCTGCATTTGTTCCAAGTATTGTTTTCTTGGCATAAGTAAGGTAAGCTTACCGATGAAGCATGGACCACCAAATGGTAGTGTAGGCACACCAGGCCACGCACGGTCCCCACAAATCAGAAAATAACC